>PVLA01007997.1:0-95484 GCA_004027455.1 Hydrochoerus hydrochaeris | reverse complement strand
GCAGAGCCTGTTTATATTAGAAACGGGGGAAACAGAGCAGTTGCAGGCCAGTGGGTGTGGGGTGAGCTAGGACTGTGCATTAGCCCCCTCCACAGAGACATGCAGTCCTTGGTGACAGGAGGCTCGAGGACAAGGCAGTAGGCCCTGCCTGGAAGCCAGGACATGAGGGGACTGGGGTGGGACGCAGGCTGGGTGAGGGACTGGGTGGAGGGGTGGCCAGGACCCTGTGGGCACCAGAGAGGAATCCAGGGAAAGGAGGCAACACCGCAGGAGTCCAGCCTGGCGCCAGGCAGCCCGTGGGAATGCCAGATCCCCGGGGATGCTGGGGAGGGGCCCGCTTTCAGGAGGGCCCCAGGACGAGCCTGTCCCTCTCAGTTGTGATCAAGGTGGATCTTGGGAACTGGGGTGGGGGTTGCTGCAAAATAACCCAGTCCTTACCAGAACTGGGGTACAGGGGCTCAAATCCACCTGGTTTCACATTCCATCTAGTTTCCCACATGGGCAACTCTTGGTAAGTTTACTCAGCAATTTATTTTATTCTCAGAAAGGTTTAGCTGGGGGGGGTGACAGCTAGGTGAAGGAACAGGTGACCTTTAGCGGTGACAGCAGGGACTGAGGGGGTCTGAGAGCCCCAGGATTGAAGGGTTTGGAAGCCACAGCCTCAGTGCCTGTCACATGAGCTTATCACATGAGAATGAAGGAAGCCAACTTTGTTGACACAAAACAGAATACTCTGTACTCTGGTGCCATGGCAGGCAAAGGGGTCTCTCCCAGTGTAACAATGCCGTGCGACTGAAGGAAAGCTATTATTATGTTTTATTTAATTAATGTGAGCTGTGAGATTATACATGCCTGTGATCAATTTTTTTGATTTTAAAGGTAATAACCTCCCCCCCCCAAAAAAAACAGAATAAAGCCAGTCATAACAAAGCTGTGAAACTGGTACAGGACAATAGGAAATCGACAATGGCCACCATAGTGTATCTCGTCATCTTCACAAAAGTTATCCATTCCACCAGACATGGCAAAACCAAAGCAAACCAAAAAGAATAAAACCAATCCAAACAGAACATTGACTAAAGCAAAAAACAAATCAAGGGCTGGGGATTTGGTTCAGTGGCATAAGCGCTGGCCTGGCAGGCACAAGGTCGTGAGTTCGACCCCCGGTACAAAAAAAAAAAAAAATCAAAGCAAAACAAAACAGTGAGAACAATATTGGACTTCAAGAACAAGGCAGAAGGAGACGCCCATCTCTGCTATATTGCACACTGTTGCCCTCCCTGAAGATGCTCAGACCACCGGCCCCAGGCCTACCAAGACAACCAAACAATTCAAGCACTCAGCCACTGTTTTTTGTCTCAGTTACTATCAACTCAGCCCATCGTCCGAACCAGCTGGCTGCCCATGTTGGGGTGGAGGTAGAGGGGGGTCTTCATACTCAGCCTGCGTACTGGTAGGCTCATGGGAGGTGTATCTGTCTTTTCTCCTCCTGGGCTCCATGTGGCTTCCATGGCTTACCCTATGATCAAAAATTTAAACAGCATAAAAATAAAAGTAAAAGTGGTTTCCCTTATTTGTCCAATGCCATTCATAAGAAAGTTGAAAAGCATCTTGGATATGGCTTTAGATATATATCTACATATGTAAGTGTACATACTTTTTGTGCGCAGTGCAATCGTGACGTAATAAATGCTCTGGAATTTGCCTTCTATGAATAACATTCATTAAACTTCTTTCCATGAAAGCACTGCATCTATAGATCTACCTTTTATTCCTCTTTAGGCTTCCAAGTGCCATCTCCCTGTAGACTATATTGCAACGAACTCTCTCTGTCATGTTATCTATGTCACCTGTATGAGCTGCCTGTAGCATAAATTTCTAAAAGTGAAATTACTGGGCTGAAACAACATGGTCCCTTACTTGTGATGACAGCAATAATGAATAGCATTTTGGGATGTCTATAATATTTTACACTATAAAATGACAAATGCAGCATTTTATAGCACGTATACATATGTTAAGACATTTTAAGGCATTCACTCTGCTTTTAGTACTAAGCTGCAGGCACCTTTGCCAATGAACAAACACGGCACCCTTTTTAAGAGAGCATTCATTATGATATGTATTTGGATGCCTATTTCACAACCTTCCAAAAAAAAAAGGGAAATAGACTCTAATAAATCAACATCTTTTTCTCTTGAGAAAACAAATTATTTGCAGCTGAAAGGAGCACTCAGCTTTGAAGGTTAATGCCTTTGTCCACCAAAGGGAAGCAATTGCTTTTATTCTAAATCTTGAAAGTTTCTCTATCCTTCTGCCTCCCTCTCCGCCTTTGCGTCTCCCTTCCGCTCCCTCCTTCCCTTCCTCTGTGTCCATCTGTGGTCAGATCCAGTGATCTGATGAAGGGAGAGACCAAGGGAACTGAAAGGAGCTGCAGATGTAGAAGACAGCTTCTGCCAAACCAGGGAGAAATTCAATGCTGGTGCAAGAAACAGCTCTTTCCCTGGTGATCTCTGGTGAAAGGTTTCCCTAGTCCCCCTAGGACACAAAAAATGGTGACTCCAGTCTGAGGGGTCAGGAAGTTTCTCAAGGAGCACACCAGTTTCCTGGCTAGCACACAAGAGCAGCAATCTTGGCAGTGGGGGCCAGAGTCCAAGGTGGCAGCGGTAGCAGCCTTTAAGTGAAGGCTCCCCAGAGCTGCGGTGCTTGGAGCCCAGGGCCCAGGTACGCCAGCAGCTGGCCTGGGGAGAGAGCACCTGCCGGTGTAGGATGCCTGGCGTTGGCAGAGAGACACCACTGGTTTCATCTTCACTGGTGACACAATTGACATGTTGCTTTTTCTGTCAAGGGAAAGAAGTCTTGTATACACTTCGCAGGAATATTATAGATTCATTGCCGGATGTATTACATTGTAAAATGTTTGCCAAGCCCGGCTTTGAGAATTCACATATGAAAAATCTGGACTTCTTGCACGTGACAGTGTGTGTGTGTGTGTGTGTGTGTGTGTGTACATTGCTTTGGCAGTGCTGGGCATCAAACCCAGGCAGAAAGGGTAGACAGAATGACACAGTGGTTAATATTATCCCAAATAAAATCCATCACAAAGAGACAAAACTTACCCAAGAGGAAACTCTGGCTGTGGTTTGAATCACTGACTGGCTCTTAATATCTTAACTTATATCTCCTTAATGGATTTCCCTATTTTTCCCTTTCTCTGACACCACCATTTTCTCAGTCTGCATATTTTACTGGGACCTTCTGCCTCAAGTGTTCCCTGATTCCATGTCTCGGGATTTACTTTCACTTGTGTGGCTTTTAGGTCCCAGAACCTTGGTGAGGCTGGTGATTTTGATTTCTAAACCCTAGTTTCTTTGCGTCCTGCCCGGGGTTTGTCCAAGGACGCGGTTTCAGACTGCCCTCAGTCAACCGCAGCCATCCAATCGTGATGGTGACCCTGCCTTCCTGGCTGACAGCCCGTCCTCGGAGGCATGCTCTACGAGGCCCTGTCGCAGTGCAGGTGCCGCCTCCACACAAATGCTCTCCTGCCCTGACTGTCTGGACGCCAGGCTGGGTGCTGCCCACAGCCTCCCTGTGCACCCGAACCACTGCACTTCGATGCACTAAGACTGCAGTGAAGCAGGACATTTTCTTTACTGGCACCGGGCAGAAAACATCAGCTCATTTCCTTGAACTGTTGTCCTATTTATTTCACAGCCAGTCTCAGAAAACCGGCTCGCTCTTCACAACTCCCACACAATGCAGGAGCTTGTTTCCAAAGAGCAGAGAAAACAGACTAAGATTCGTGGCTAGATGACAGATGGATTCTGTCACATTGCCAGAGACATGAAATGCAGGTGACACCTGATATATGGTATTAAAGAGCACCCATCCCATAATCAGAAATGGCCTTTATTTTTGTGATATGATCAGTGTGCAGGTGGCTCACCTGAGATTTTGAGTCAAGAGCTGAGCCCTGTCAGAAGCTCATACGGGCGAATCGCACCTCCCCATCTGCCTGACCTCTGCGTGATGGGTTTGGGCCACAGCCATTTCCAGCCCTGACTGGTGTATTGGAAGTTATTGGAAGGTGTCTGTGATCCTGTTTGTTTGTTCCCATTGTTAGTCTTAAAAGATGAAGCCTATATGATAGTTTCTTTACATAATTAATTGTCATATCCATACTTGTAGGACTTAAATTTGCATCATTTATAATAAGAGTGGGCTGGGGATTTAGCTCAGTGACTTAAGTGTCTGCTTGGTAAGCACAAAGCCATGAGTTCAATCCCCAGTACCAAAAAAAAAAAAATTAGAAAACACGAGAAAGACCATCCACCTAACACCGTCCTAGATTTAGATTGCTCTTGGTTCCCTTTTTTTAAGTTATTTTGTAGTGAATTTATTCATGAATGTTTTCACCCATATAGGCATATATAAACCAAAATGAGATGAAGTTTCAAATATGAATTTTTTATATTAAATTTAATAATGTTCCAGATTTCCTTTATATTACACGATAGTATTTAATCCACATAATTTGACTAGTGTTTGTTTTATGATCAGATGATAATATCACAGAGACAGAATTAACACTTGAAATTATTTGGGTTATTTTGCATTACCTTGGCCAATCATGGCATGTAATAACCAACTGTGACATTTTTGTTGTTTAATTACATGTTTATATAAATAGGAATGAATTTGAAAAATTCATTAATGAGACAAGTTTGGTAGGTTTTTTAGAGGAAAACAAGTAGTTATATCTAGTATAAAAATGAACAATGAGAATGATTCACTAGTGATACAAAATTAGTGTTTTTTTTATTACTTTTTTTGGTCCATAAAAATAAAATGCTACTGCATTGTACTTATGTTCTCTGGCTTTCATGCTTAATAAATCTGTATTGAGTTAAAGATATTGACTGTTATATAAAATTGTTGGCTTACATAGTTGTTCCAATAATTAATTTGGGAATATACATTAACAATAAATCTCCAAATGATTTTTTAATATTTGCACATACTACGTGGGCTCATCATTCTCATATTAGAAGTTAAACTTTTCACATGTCACAATATGTTTTTTGTCTCACAATCTAACTTGAATCCATAAAAGGAGTGCTTACAAATATGGAAAACTATGCATAAAATATTTTTATCAAATGATAGCTAATTAAATAAATCACAAGTGAACCATGCTGTCTGCTGCACAGAAATCAGATTTTGGAAAGTCCAGGTAAATACTAGAAATAGTATTATTTCATACCAGTAATATAATTATAACAGTGCATGGTTGAACAGTGAGAGCACATATTTTCAAACAGATAAAAGAAGTAAAAATTTGAGAGTCTTTTAAGTAAAATTCTATATGTAACTAGCTCATCCTACCCAGCAAGGTGATAACTATCTTTTCAACTATGATGCATAGATGGTCATCCGAGGCTCAGGAATTACTGTACTGCTGAAATCCTGCATGATGCAATGTTGGCTAAGCATGAGATCTGACTTCCTATCCTTGGAACTCGAACATTATATCACTTCCTTTTTTTCTGACAAATTTTTGTTTTTATTTTTATTTTTTAAATTTTATTTTACAGAGAATAAAGCAAAAGAGGACATATTAAAGCAGATCAGAACAATGCAAGCAACACAGCACATCACAACAAGACAATTGGGCATCAACAGTAGATACCATAATGTCACTTTCTTTGAAATAGTTGAGCATAGCTTCACACACAATCATATAAAACATAACAAAATAGAATAAAACCATTCAAGAGAATGAAACTATTACAAGGCATTCTGAACCAAATAACAGAAGATGAACAATGGCTACTATATCTCATTTTCCATAAAAAAATTGTTTAAACTATCATACATATTAAAATCCAATAAGACACAATATGATAGAACCAATGGTAATAGAACAAAAGCATGGTTGGACTTCAAAGCAAGATGATATTAAATCAGCAATGGCTGCCATAATGTCTTGTTGTCTTCAAAGCAGTGTACATAGCATCACACATAATAAGGCTAAACAAATAGTTCTTCTTATCAGTTTGTCATGCAGTGGCCCCTAAAATAAGAATCACTGTGCATCATGCAGACTGCCTGGATTGAGGTACAGCACAGCCCCAGAAGAGCTCAGGGATGGGAGGATGTTCGCTCAAGGCCCTGGGCTCCAATTTCCGTCATATCTGTCTTGCGAGAAGCCTCAACAGGGCTTCCCACAGGGAACTCATCAGAACTTCATGCCCACTTAATTCTAGTGACAAATAATGGTTATTGGTTCATACACAAATTATTGTAACCACTTTAATGATTAAATTTCAGATCAGTCATTGAAAAAAGTGATTGAAATAGATGTTAGTGTGTTTACTTAATGTGGACATTTGCCTCTAAGCAAACACAGTCCCAATTAAAAAGTAACATGAACTAGAAGGTAAAATACAGGTAGAATAAACTGTTTTTAAAACTTTGAGGAAAGTAAATGTGTAAGCTTTGTTTGCTTCTTTTGAGAAGGGGGAGGTCTTACTATGTGGTCCAGGCTGGCCTTGAACTCATGGTGATCATTTTGCCTCAGCCTCTGGAGTGCTGGGATTGCAGGCATGCGCCACCATGTCCGGGTCAAGTGTGCGTACTTTGTAGCAGAAAAACTTATGCCTGATTTAAGATACTTTGTTATTAATTCATACTTGGCAAACATTTCTGCTAGACATTGAACCTGAAACATTGGAAATGAACTGTGAAATATTCCTGGAAAAAGGCAAACATATATTACAGGATCTTATTTTTCCTCATTTGTTTCACGTTTCTGCTGAATCTAAGATGATATAAAAGCATCTCGATTTGCACATGAAAACTCAAGAAGCCCCCTTCCTCTTGTGAATGCAGTGTGTGTCTCTGCCCACAGATGATGTCCAGAAGTCCAGACCCCCCTAAATCCACCCCAGATTGACCAGGGAGAGATTAATGATTTCTACTGGACCCAACTTATCTCAACCTTGAAGTCGAAGTTCTACTCCCTTTGTTCTTCAGCCATCAACAAAAACACACACTTGATTTCTTTCCAACTTGCAAATGATCAGAACATGGTGTGAATAATTTTACTGTCCCTGGAGGCATTTATGTAACATTCTCACACCACTGTGTAAACCTTTTCCTTCATTTTCCTGTGTCACTGCACTTGACTCAGAGCCGAAGTGTTTGGTGGTCAGGAACCCTTAGACCGTACAGAATCAGCACTTCCACCTAGAAGCAATGTCATTTCTGACAACCGTCACACCTACCCACGTTTCACTGCCCAAGAACTCGCAGGTTTCCCTGGAGGAGATGGGGCTCTTCAGTGGTCCTAAAGTATCCAGACAGAAAAGAATTGCTGTATCAGTGCCTGCTGTGTAGCTTAAAGCAACAGGAAGCGAATGTTTACGGAACCATCTACCATGAGCCAAAAATGTTAGAAACTTTCTCATTCAATTCAGCGGATGCTTGGGAAGAATTTGTTGACATACTCTACTTTCTCCATTTTGCAGAAGTAAGCACACAGATAGCAGCAACACAATCTTAAATCTTCCTCCCAAAAGATGAGTCACTCATAAATTCTCATTTCCACACCTGTATTCTTTACACATTTGTGTTACATTTGAATGTTTCTGCAGCTTATAAATTATAAATAAGAATGATTGTTTTTGTGTTTGTCACTTGAGAAATCAAGTAGAAGTTCTTGCAGTTGGGATTTTCTTCTTTATTGAAAACAAGGTTTAAAAACATTTTCTTAAAGTAATTAAATATCTGATTCTTATGCAGTTGAAGAAATCTCCATATTTCATTCTAACTTTTTTGAATGTTCTGAATCTGCTCTTTCAGAAATTATAAACATCAGACTCACTGGCTACAAATTCATACTTTTTTTGTGTGTCATCCATCAATGGCCATAGGAATTAAAAATGGAGCCCAGTTCAGCATAAAATGTGAATCTAGTTACATGAGCCTTTTTAAAGCTCAGTGATAAGTAAAGAGCATTCATACCCATTGAATATCTTATCTCAGTGTTTCAATGAGGTAGGGTGATGGTCTTGCAAGAGAGATTATTCAACATGGTCTATAGATTTTATTTTTAAGTTGAAAAAGTAGCCTGCAATATGGCAAGGATAATGGTTTCTATATACTCTTGAAGGCAGTCAATAACTCTATAGAAAGGCCAGGGAAAGCACGGCCCCTTTCTTCCCAAAATGACTATTATAATTTTTTTAAAAACCTGAATTGACAATAGATTTAGTTTGCATATATTAATATTCACCCAAATTGCCTATTTTGGATATTAAAAAATAAGGATAGGATTTGTGCATATGAAACAAGCTCTTTCTGTGTTGCAGAAATTCTTGAATAAGCTCGACTGCTTGTACCTCCCTTTCTCTGCATCAGAGTATGCCCAGGAGACACGAAGAAGGAAGGGCCTTGCAGGGCTCTTCTTACAGAGCAGAAATGCATTTTCCTTATTTTAAAACTTTAGAATATAATATTCCTCAAATAAAAACGAATAAAACAGAGAACTTCTAATTGACTGTTTCTTGGCATTGATATTCTAGTTATGTTATCAACAAATATTTTGTCAAACCAAACAATTATTGATGTCTACATTAAAAAAAGAGATCAAAACAAAGTGTATTTAAGATGGTGAATATTTTTGAAGAAATTTAACAAATTTTTGGGCCCGTCAGGTTGAGATAATTTTGGCAATTTACAACCTTTACGTGGAGTTCAAGCCCGAGAGTTGACACAAGGCCCAGAGCACCAGGAAGCTGAAAGTGCCATTTACCAGAGGCTGTGGGAGCTGGCATTAATTAATGAAAATGACACCACACGCAAACACGGAGTCACAGCACTTTAGTAAAGAGCAATGCACAAAGAAGCTGCTCTACACCAAGAAACGCACTCATTGTTCTCTCTGGATCACTGAGCGTCTGCATCTTGTCCCCATAGGTGGCTCAGTAGTTACCAGATCTTTCAGAAATCTGGGAGGCAGCTTGTGCCCTCTGCCCTGGTGGCAGCATGCGGCTGGGAAGCGGGGACCCTCCTGCCTGCGTTGATAGCGGCGTGGGGATGCAGACCCGCGTCTGAGTGACCCTAACACCAGCTGAGTTTCTGAAATACTGTGACCTGCTGCGAGCAGGGCACCCTGCCGCCAGCCGCGGGCGCTCACCTGAGGCACATTCCAGCTCCGTTCTCACTGTTCTGGCTTTTCCATCTGGAAATCTTTCGCTGGCATCATCTCTTCCTTACCTGTGGACCCTGACTTTTGACTTACTTTATATCCTTTTTATAGGCTGCTTTGATGTGTTCAGCCACCAAACATACGCTAATGCTTAGTGATTTACCCTGTGTCGTACTGAGAGTGCAAAGATAGCGAAATGCTTTGCAAAAACGGCCTAAAGCTCTTCAACCTCCTTCCTTCAAGGGGACAAGTCGGTCCCCGGTCCTTGGATTTAGGACCTGTAACTGGGTGACCAACAGGTGACTGTGGAGGTGACCCGTGACCTGTGCCTGTGCGGAACAGCAGTTAGCAAAGCCGAGAGTTTCTGATGTGACCAAGCCCGGGTCCCCTAGCGAGGCCATCTCTGCCCTGGCCGAGACTGCAGGCAGCAGGCAGCAGCAACCGCAGACGTGGGACTGAGGGCACCTGTGAAGCGAAGCCAGCCCATGTGCCAGTCAAGAGCTGTCCTGGGCACGCGGTCAACTCATGGAACCAGGAGAGAGGATGGCAGAACGGGCTGCTGCTTTAAGATCCAGATGGAGCCGCTGTGCTGCAGCAGACAAGCGGGGGCCATGAGTGAACTCCAAGCCTTTGCAAAGGTCATGGAATAAAGGGAGTGGCCTGAGCTTGTCCATTCCATGGCTGCAGGAGAGAGCAGCTACTGGGGGCATCCCTGCCCGCCCACAGGGATGATCAGGAGGATTCGCTGGGCTGGCACGTGGGGGCCATTGTGGGATGCCGCTGGGTGACTCCCAGAAGCTGTCCCCGAATCTGGGAGCACCTTGGCCGGCAGGAGCACTTCCTCCCCCATCCACAGCTGCTAATCCTGGTTTCACTGTTTCTTAAACTATTTTTGCCCTATTTTTCTGGTTCTCAAAGCCATCCCTAATCAGGAGAGACTTTGAAGTACCTGCTCTCTCCAGGCCTTTTAATTCTGTTAGGCCCCACCTGATGGACAGAAGAGGGAGGTGGGGAATTCTAGGAATGAAGCCAGGTGCACTGCAGGAGAGGCAGCGCTGTGCCCTCCGTGGGGGACAGGGCATGTTCCCTCAGGAATGCCACAGCCTCATCGATTGATTCTGGTTTCAAGTCAGGGCGGAGGTGCCTTTGCTCTGTTACACAGAGCTGTCTTCCATGGTACTGCTCTCTCCCAGAGAAAGACTGTGCCAGTCTAACACTTAGAAAAGAGTATTGTTTAGGCACACGTTACATCAATAAAGCTCTGAACAAAAACTTAACATTTCATTTCAGTCTAATTGGTCTGTCCCATTCAGGTTACTTTGCTGATGGGGGACAAGGGAGAGAGAGAAGAGGAGGAGGGAGAAGAGGGAGGGAGGAGGGAAAAAATAATACCTTACATATATCACAAGACGTGTGTGTGTTCCTTGAGTGATAGGGTCTTTCAAATGATTTAGGTCCGAAATGTACATTAGATAGTTTCTTTGCTGGGAATAGCAAAGAAACTATGCACAAGAAAAGAAAAACTGTGATGGGAGAATGGGGAATGGAAGGGAGAGAAAAGAAAAAGCCATATATGTATTTTAAGATAGTTAAGATAGTCATACAGTGAGTCTCTCTTAGTTCATTGAAAAGAAAGGTTTGTGCTAATACTGTTTGGACAATATTTCATGCCTATGTCTTGCACCCTGCACAACTGTAACAATATGTAATGTGTTAATTATTGTTACTTTCCTACCAGCCTATTTTGAAACTTTTGTTATTTTTAATTTTTTTGTCTATAAAATTTAAAAATGATTAGTTATTATTGCTGCAGAAAGAAAACCTGCATGAAATAAATTAAACACCCAATGTTTAATTGTGTGTTAAGTTAAATAGGAATCTTGAAAAAAATAAGCGAATTGGTGATTGCCAGTTGCTCACTCTCTTGGCTGGAAGCCTGCGGGTTCATGTGGAATCAGGTGTTCAGGGCAAGGTTGTGAAAGGCTGTAAAAATTTCCCAGTCATAGTCAGTGTAGGGAAAGGACAGTCCTGCACCTCTGCCGGCAGGGGAAAGACCTTCCCAGGACTGAAACCAAACATTATTCGCGTCTCACTCACTCAGTCTTGGCATGGGTTTAGTGATTACTTCAGCACTGACATCAGTGAGAAGCATTTGACATCTGGCCTAGAAGATCAGACAGTCAACCACAGAGACTTTGATGAAAAACTTCATGTAATTTGCTCCAATCAGTAGCTTGGCCTGGTCTTTTATCAGAGTGAAGGTTGCTCTCATCACCTGCAAATTTGTCCTAAAGCTTTAAACAAACAAGCATGAAACTTTTACATGAAAATCCCCTCTTGAAGATTGGATGATGCATCATGAGACAACTAGATTCCTTCAGTGTGGAATAAGCCTGGACTCTTTGGTAGATTTTTGTCCCGGGTGTGTGGCTCCATGCCTGTGTGTTTAACCTTCATCTCTTAAAGCATTTCGGAGAGAACTCCACAGGAGCTGCTATTGCTTGCTGGAAAAAACAAAGGAAACCAAAAAAGCCCGCACAGCTCCCCTTTCACCTGCCCTGCGTGCCGGGACGCTCCGAAGCCCGCAGTCAGGCCAGCCGCCGGCCCGTGTGTGTAGCCTCCTGCACAGCTGAGCCAGTCCCATTACGGAGAAGAAGAACCCTCGGGGTGTGCGAGGGGAGCCCCGAGACAGGCGCCGCTGCACCGCGTGGAGGCAGATCGCGGCCCAGCCAGCAGCCCCAGGCCTGGGGGAGCAGGCGCGCTGCGGTAGAGGGGCCTCGCAGCCCGTCTCCCCCAGACAATTTATAGGATGCAGCTTGATAATTAGCTTATGTCCTGCAAACACATCCAGCCTCTCTGTTTTCGGGTGAGAGCCGTGGCTGCAGTGGCCTGGAAGGAGCCCCAGCTTCCTAGTCCCTCTAAAGGTCGCTGTCCCTGCTGAGGCATTGTCGCAGTAAATTGGTTTATTTGCTTAAGAACAAGGAGGTGCACTGTAAAATATGCGTTACTATCAAAACACCCTAATAAAATTAGAAATTTGGGTCGAAGGAAATCGTAGTCCACAACTGTGCCTTGAAATTACCTTCAACAATGGCTGAAACACTATGTATACATTCCCAGGTTGAGCTTCCGAGGGAGGAACACAGTATAATGAAGTAGAACCAACTTTCCCCAACTCTTCAGCTTTATCTTCTGTGGTTTACAAATTGCCACTCCACTATTACACCCTGGAGAATATGAAATCTACTCAGTGATTAGAGACACAGCCCAGAAAAAGACAAAAGAACAAAAAGCATTTTCTCTTTGTTACTACCTGTAATAGCAAAGTACAAAAAACATAGAGGGTGAAAAAAAAAATAACATTTCCATCATTTTTCAAAATGTCAGTGTTTTATTTAAAGCTGCCTGGGGCTGATCTCTGCACTCAATTCGTGTACCTGGCTGGTGCTGGGGTTACAGCTCTCAGCTGGGCAGACAGAAGCCCAAGGTGGGTTCGGAGTCACCAGTTGTGCCCATGTCCTATCCATAGGTACAGTGGTCATTTATTGGCCTATTGGCCTCTGCCCGCAGGAAATCAGGGCGTTTTTGGAAATCAGGCAGACAAACAAAATATGTTCTCTGAGATGTATCTGCAGGGAAACACTTCCATTATGTGAGTGCCACAAGAAGTATTCTGCTGGAAAAAAGTGATTTGTTCCATGAAAAAATGCATCTAGAGGAAATTGATATTTAGTTACTCATATCAACCATGCTTATAAAAAAAGAGATGCTACACTTTTATCGTTTAAAAACAGTGCATTATTAATCTTCCAAGATGTCTTTGTAAAATACCTACTATAGGAAGCTTAAAACTGCTTCTCACAATTTATTAATTTAAAACACAAAATTTATTGCTTGTAACTTACTTCATTGTTTTGTGCAATTTCAGGTTAACCCACTGAGGCCTTAGAAGTAGACATACTTCTAACTAAGGTTGCATAATTTTACGCAATTTTTTGAGATTATTTCTTTTTGGGATTAAACTTACGATTATTGTATAATAATAATGTAAATAAAGGCTGATTAAGCCATATCCAAAAAGGTGGTTAGGTATCGGGACGGACTTGAAGGCTAGCGATGTCTTCATTGGAAGCACCTATTCATAGGTTTCTCATGTAATCAACTGAGACAGACCTGCCTCAGCCAGAGGCTCAGATTAAGAAGAGTCCTTGCTGTGTTTGCCAGTCCTTGATTACAGTTTTCACTGATTCCTGGTGAGCATACACACTTCTTACTTCACAACATTATCCCCAAAACCTAAAATAAAGATTTCCATTTTACACCACGTCTTTTTATTGTCTATGTAACCAAATTTATAATTTATGAAATCTATAGTGTACAAAAATACCCGAAGCCTGTCTTTCTGTCTTTTAAAATATGTCAAATACAATGATAACTCTTTTTAATAAAAGAATTTGACTATATACAGTATTTTCTTTAGGAAATAAAGTTCCATGATTGCATACCTTTGTTTGGTCCTCGAATGTGTGCTAAAACTTAAAACTTGGTTCTCAACACGTATTTGTTCCAAGAGTGAATTTATTATGGAAAATATGACCAGCACCACATAAGAAGCAGGGCCTTCAAATGATACTGGGTTTTCGTTTTCAGGTGAGTGTGAAAGAGTGATTTGAGGAGAGTGCCCCTCACTTCCAGCTTGATCCTTAGGGAACAAGCCCGTCCACCAATGCTAGCTGTGTGCTTCTGAAAATCCTGGTGCATATAAACAAACAACAAGGTTGGCAAAAAGTTTACACTGTTGAAAATAATCACTCTCTGAATTGTGTGGAAGAGGGAACCGGAGACAATGAGCACTGAGAGAGGAGAGTCCGTGGGAGCCGGGGACACGTTTCCCCAGCAGGAGGCAAGGAACCTCTGGCCCCTGCCGGGACCTCGCTGCAGGCGACCAATAGTGGCCAGTGACAGCAAACACTCCCTGTGGAGCAGAGGCCCTGATGGGCAGGACACCACCCGAGGAGAAAGCAGGTAGGTGGCACGTGGGTGTGACCGCGATTCTGGGACCTGGAAACCAGTAAATGCTTCCGGGAAGCAGCGGTAGAATTAGCAGACTGACTGTCTAAAGGGAGAAATGGTGGGTCCACTGTTTTTGTTAAAAAGTGATCCCAAAATAGCAGAACTTTAAAAAAAAGGATCAGTTTCCTCCTCTCTTGACCACAGTCTGAGCACAGTTACTCACGGCTGGCCAGGTCCACCTTGCCCTGCAAAGTGAGGCTTCCTCTGTCCAATTGTTCAGTCCCTTCAGCACTGCCTTTTGTCTCATGTTTCAAGATAGCTGCCTCAGACCCTGCCATCATGTCCACATCCCAGTCAGTGGGAAAGGAGAGAGGGAGAATAGGCATCCCCTACCGTACTCCAGAGATACTGCATTCTGTCACCTCCATTTCCTACCGCTGCTTGAAAAATGCCTGTACCCCTCTTCCTCCAGTGTCTAACTCATCATTTCTACATTTTCCCTTCAGGACCAGAAAAAACACTGGGGCATTAGTACCATCATGGGCTCTGCAAACCAGAACTCTTGACTGCCATGTGGCCTCTCAGACCTCGTGCTTCCTTCCTGTCACCTCCAGGGAAAGGGAAGGAGAGAAGCCCATGGCCAATGGTGCTACCCAGCCGGGTGCTACGATCCTTGATGCATGGTGTCTTCATGGTGGCCATTCTAGTCTTCCAGCCCCAGCTTGCTGGTGGCCGGGACAGTGACTCCTGAAGACTGCGGTCTTCTCCCTGTTCACACAGGGGACGGTGACCCCAGATACAAATCTCCCCCGGGACCATGCCACACTAGCTGTTATCATTGATTGAGAAACCCGCATGGCTGTGGCCATTTGGGCAGGGCTGGCCAAGCCCAGCGGTGGAAAAGCTCTTTCCCCGGCTGCCTGCACCCTGGGAGGAATATCACTGGTTCATCCCGATTCCAGGAGCTTTACTGCTGAAATGACCGGTGTGTGGGAGGACACGGCATGATGCACACAAGCTGCACTGGGCTTTCAGGGGAGGAAATTCAAACGGAGGTATTTGTCGTCTACCTGAAGTATGTGTCAGGGACTTAACCGAAAGAGGGGACGGTGATGCTGGTCACCGCCCTTCCTCGGGTGGCTCCTTGGCACATTCCACAGTGAGAGACGGACCACTGCGCACAAGATCTTTTACCAGGGAGTAAACATAGAGGAACAGTCCCAAGACAGCCCACATGGTAGAACAACCTCTTCTACCCTTCTTCAGTTTCTCCTTTTAATAAGACATTATCTCAAAGAAGAAACAAAATCAAATAAAAGAAAGTTTAAGACAAAATATTTTGGACTGGAGCTATAGCTTAGCAGCATAAGCACCTGCCTGCCAAGTACGAGGTCCTGAGTTCGATTCCCAGTCCCCCCAACACAAGAACAAGGATTTCTCATAATGCCACAATTTTATTTGAAAAGCAAATATGAGAGTCTTGGTTATTTATGCTAATGAAGTGTTTTGATGCCATTGAGAAAATAAAAGATTCCTGATATGATAAACGATTTCAGTAATAATGGTATCGTAATAAATGATAAGTGATATAATAAAAATGCGAGTTTTAAATCGCTGGGCCAAAATGCTTGACACTACTGGAAGAGATATTTATTTCTATCTTAGTTTCAGAGGGTCCAGTCCATGGCCACCCAGCCTGTGGCAAGGCAGAAACAACACGGAGGAGCGAGGTGGACCACAGCTGCCCAGCTTGGGGCAGCCGGGAAGCAGGAGGAGAGTGTGCAGGAAACCCGGGGCTCCGCCTTCTCTTTCCTTTATTCTGCCCATGCTATTGATTGGTGCCCTCCACATTCCCAGGTCAGTTTGCTGCCCTGGTGTCTAGCGGTCACACACAGACACATCCGGAAGTGCACATCACAAACTTCCTAGGCGTCTCCCAGTTCAATCAAGCTCACAACCGAGATTAACCACTACAATAAACGGTAATGCTGTTCAGCATTGTGCACATAGGAGCACATAATGCTATTTTTACATTTTAAGATTTGCAGCAAGTTTTGCCGCCTCACCCCTCTGCCATGTGTATCATTTATTATGGTATCATTATTTCTGGTATGTATCATATCAGAACAGTTTGGTTTTCTCAATAGCATCAAAACACTTCACTAGCATAAATCATCTCTTAGATTTACTTCTCAAATAACATTGTGGCATTAGAAGAAATATTTTTCTTAAACCTTCTTTTATTTGATTTTTTTATCTTCGCAAAGTAGACTTGTAATAAGCATACGTTCAGTCATGGCTAGAAGTTCCCAGACACTAAGCCGGGGAGGGACAGTTAATCTTGATTGTCAGTTTGATTGGATTGACAAAGACCCACGAAACTAGTACAGCAAGTAGTGGGTGTGTGTGATGGCTGTTCTGGGAATGCTCATCACGTGGGACAGCACTGGTGGAGGAGACCCAGCCTGAACAGGAGGCAACACCATCCAACGGGCTGGGCCCAGGTGAAGCGGAAGCAGAAGAAGGAGGGAGCTGTCAGCACCACTGTCTGGTCTCCCTCTGCTTCCTGGCTGCCATGAGCTGAGAAGCTTCCCTCCGCCAGGACCTTGCATGTGATGTTTCTACCTCACCACAGCACCAAAAGCCGTGGAGCCAGCTGGCCATGGACCGCAAGCCCAATCAGCCTCTCCTCTTTCAAGCTGCTTTGCCAGGTGTTTATCACAGTGGTGGGAAGCTCACACATGGACCTAGTCCCTAACAGGGAGTATGCTTGAAAATCCTGGGATGAGATTCCCGTGGCTAAGATCTAACACAGCTAGTCACCAAGCCACGCTCCTGCAGAGAACCATTTGTTTTACTTTTAGAGATCACAGTATAAGTGTTTAAGGCCCGGGGATTGACTGTCCGGTCTAACGTGCGCTTCCAGTACTTGGCTGTGCTTCCTCTTCCTCTTTTGGGTCTTAATGCAGTGAAATATAGAAAAGCCAAGGCTGTTCTTTCCCCTAATCAGATCAGCAGGGTGCTAACAATCATTGAGTAGGTATTTTTGCTGGGCCCTGGGCCAAGCGTTTAGCATGCACCATCTTATTTAATCTCACCACAGTGCTGCATGTTGGGTATTACCTTGATTTGATGGCTGAACAAACTGAGGTTAGAGTGGTTAAACTTCCCGAAGGTCACAGGACTGCGGGAAAGGCAGAGTCTGAGTGACAGCGCAGGTAAACCCAGCTTCATCTGTTGAACATCACACAGCGTGCTTGCAGTCCCCAGTGTGTTGTCCTGGACCCTGGGCATCAGCAGCCCTGGGATTTCTTACACATACAAATTACTGGGCTCCAAGGTAGCAGCGTAAATCAGAATGCTGGGAGTTAGGACCCAATATTCCATGCACTCAAAACATTTTGATGCTAGAATTTGAAAACCACCACATCACACACTGTTCTGCCATCACAACAATGTGTTTAATGCTCATAAAGGATCCGTATTAACAAACCACCATAACTGGTGGAGTTCTCAGTAGGAAAACTCAGTCAGTAGCCTCTGTAGCTTGCATCTTTGTGCAAATGGAATACAAGAAGCTGGTTGGAACCCAACTAATGGTTGGTCTTTTGCTAGTCATTTTACGCATTTATTTCACAGGACGAAAAGTACTTTTCCAAGGGGAAGGGGGTTCATTATCTGTAGCACCCAGGGAAGCAAAGTGTACATGACCTAAATGATTTGACTTTAGCTGGTCCAGTCAAGAATAAAAACAGCAGCAAGCCACTGAGAGAGTGCAGACGGCCGACTCGCAATCCAATGGGTTGTTCAGACCCTGATGATTTTGATAATTCCCCACGGAAGAGACTGAAGGCAGGGCAGAGTTGGTTACTAGAAAGGCTGGCAAGATGCGGGGGTGGGGGAGGATTTCCTTTGAATCAAAATTAAAACTCCATTTTTCTTGGTACACACACGTTTCTCTGTCCATCCATCAGAACACTAGAGTTTGGTCAATCCACTGAAAATAACCTTTATCAATCCAGGGAGTTTCATGCTCCTAAGGTGTGTGTGGAGCTGCCATCGATCGGGTGAATAGGAAAGAGAAAAGGAGAACACGGCTGTAGTGAGAACACGCTTCTTCGTTTATGCTAAGTGTCTATTAGGATTGTGCTTACTGAGGGGAAAGCCTTGGGAAGCTATGTGAGATATCGCAGTGAAGCAGGAAACAGATGGCGCTTAACTGGGTAAGCAGGTGAGGAGGCAGCGCTTCCTGCTGAGGTGGGGGCACCCCCGAGAGCACGGGACCCGTTTGCTCTTCAGCCCGAGTCTGAGGGAAACATCAGTGTGTTTATACATTACTGTGCGTTGTGTTCAGTATGTACTAATTTACACACATAGAATCCAACATGGTAACAGAATACAGTCTGACCAGGAATTCAGTGAATTGTGCTTTGTTCCTGTTACTGCAATTAGGTCTGATTATTCACACCGTGCCTTCTGATGTCACTGTGGAGCACTCTGGGGTTCAGAGCATGAAAGATTTAGCATGAATTTAACCACTTGCATATCAGGTTAGTGCTGGAATAAACTAAAATAATTTACTGAATGTACTAAAACTGGGTTGCAAGAAAATTTATGGTCGGCAGTCACACAATAATAAAAATCCAAAGATTAATTAACATAAAAATTCTAGCTGTCATATTTCTCTAAGTAGGAATAATTGTAATGTAATTTTATTTCACTGATTGAACCTCCAACTAGGTCCAGAGTAAAGTCAATATGAAAATGAAGGGCTATGAAAGGCACCTTTAGGCCAGAGGAAAACAGGACATGATCTCATCAGCTTCCGAATCACAATTATTGAATTATTTGCTACATGTGCTCACATGGGGGCTTTCCATTCCTGTGTCTGTCTGTCTGTCTCTCTCTCTCTCAATATTTATTATCATTCCCAAGGAATAGAAAGTTTGAAAAAATGAACACAACTTAAAAAAAAAATCTATGTACCCTGTCTTGGAAAATTATCAAAGAGCTAATATATTGAGTTTTATTTTTAAAAACCTAATATGACTGCCGGAGAGCTTGGCTTGTTACAAGCAAGCCCCTAGTTTCAATCCCCAGCACTGAAAATACTGTTCCTTAATTCTTGAAAAGTATTAGACATAGAAATAATTCCTTTTATTTTTTATTAGTACATCATGTTTACATTCCTTATATGAAGTCAGCACATGTACCTCTTAATTCTCTTTGCATCCCTGGTCACTGCCCTCCCTCTGTTTCTTGATCCCTTTTACACTTGGTCAATAAACGTTGGTGGGACTAATGTTGGTGAAGCACTTTTCTCCACCACCTTGGTCAGGCCTTTCGCTAAGGAGAATGGTGCTCGCACATCACAGGCATTTGTCTGCAGCTTCTGTCTTAGTTACTTTTCTCATTGCTGAGACAAAATATCTAAGGCTAGATGGTAAAAGAAGAAATTTCTTATTTAGCTCACAGTTGGTAGAGGTTTCAGTCCATAATCAGCTGGGTCAAAGGCGAGGTGGCCTGGCAAAGGGGCATCACAGAGGAGAAACAGTGCATGGAGGGAAAAGACAGCAAAAGCAAGCAAGCCAGAAACCTTAGCAGCTTCTTTCTGCCCCTTTTATACTCTATCTAGGCTACTGGGATTAGGACAGCGCCAAAACAGTCAGTGGGCTGATTGAGTGATCACACACCCTTGGTCTTGGCACCCTTAGTTTCAGCCACCTCTGAAAAAGCTTACTTATGACTGCATGAGGGTTTGGAGGGACATCTAGACATGAAGCATAACAGCTTCCACCCATTCTGCCAGGATCTGGTTGTGCCACTTCCATCTCCTCCAATTGCACTGGGTAACAGTGGTTCACAGGATCTGACTGGTGGGTGGTATGCATGCGTCTTCTGTTTCTTATCACGTTTATGATTTTGGTGAATTACGAGTGAGTACCTTATGCTGCAGTGACCTGCAAAGATGACCCGAAGGGTACAAGACAGGAGTTCTGTTTCTTACCTAGTAGATTAAAAGAGGTAGTTCTACACTCATATCATGATAAAGCATTGCACTCACTACATTCGCAATCATTTTCTGTACATTTTATGTACTGAATTGGGTTCAGTCATTCAGGCAGATTTTCCAAAGACAGGGAGCAGGCCTGCTGGGAAAGCTGTCCTGAGTAGCCTTGAGTCTGCTTCAGGTGACCTATCTGTGTCGCTCACGGCCTTTGCACCCGGTGGTCTGGGTGGCAAGATGATGAGTGACGTTACCTGAGTAAAAGCAGATTTAATAAACTGCACCCTGCTGTACTTAGCAAGAGCTAAGTAAGACTTTGCTATTTGTTTTTTAGCATACCCACACAGTGTTGGCAGGAGTATCTCTTTTTAATTCTGGCCACAGATTGGAATAGGACAATGTCATTTATCATTCATTTTCCCAGATTTTTGTACATTCTAGATGGAAATTTTCTCCTTGTTTGTTCTTATTCTCCTGTAGGTATATATATATATATATATATATATATATATATATATATAGAGAGAGAGAGAGAGAGAGAGAGAGAGAGAGAGAGAGAGGTAAGATAGATGATAGATGGATGAGATAAAAGATAGGTAAGATGGATTAAATAGGTGGGACAGATGATAAGGAAATGAGATAGATGAGAAATAAATAGGTAGATAGATAGATGGATAGATACATCATAAATAGACAGACATACGGATGTAAAAATATTTAAAACATGTTGATAATTGCATATTGGTTCCCCCAATAAGAACACAAGCAGTGTGGGTATTAGAAACCTGTGCAGTGAGCTCCAATCTCCTTCCCGGTGTTATGGTACATGATGGAAAGTAAGAAAGAAAGAAAGAAAGAAAGAAAGAAAGAAAGAAAGAAAGAAAGAGACAGAAAGAGAATAGTGGTACAATGGGCATCCGGGATGCCCAGTTGTTCATAAGGAATAAAAGGTCACCAGGCAGCCAGAACCTCTGCATTTATTGGTTGAGGATGGGACTATCAGATGACTCAGAGGGTGGTGTTGATTTTAAGCTAATGAGGATCTTGCTCTGGAGCATCTTTAGTCTTAGTAGTCTTAGTTTCAGTTATGATCTCAGTCTCTGTCTCAATCTCAGTCTCAGTCTTGGTCTTGGTCTTGGTTTTAGTCTTAGTAGGTGGGAGAGAATGGTCCACTTCTAATGGAAATCTCAAAAGGGTGACACCAAAAATCCCAAGCCTCTGTTAATCCCTTAGGAAAATGTGTAAAACTAGCCTTTGTGAGCTTGTGGTCCTCAACATGTGGTCAAGGATCGTTTTCCCATTGTCTGTGCATCAGGGAGCAAAGCAATGACCTGCCAGAGCTGAGAGCTGCTGGAGGTATTGGACCAAAGGCCAGTGTCTTCCTGCTCTGAGCCAGGTCCTGTGACTGCTGGATGCCAAGGGAGTCTGAGTCCCAAGAGGAGAGGCAGCTCCTGGAATAATGGCTCTGCTGGGTGGACACCAGGGCATTTGCACAAACTCTAACCGCCAGTCAGGGCATAATCTTATACTAGTTGAAAAATCATGTTTGTGCCTCTCTTTGTGCAGTGTGTTCAATAACTTTATGTTACATTAAAAAATCATTCCATATCTACCCATTAAAACTGAGAGAAGCTGGTTTGGGAGTATTTTGGGTGAGAACAGGACAGGCATAGTGTGAAAATACTGCTGTTGAAAACCCACAAAGTAATGCACAGCACAGACATGCAAAGAGACAGACGCCCTGTTGAAACCAGGCTGTACACAGAAGGAAAGTGTGTGGTTATGTCCCAGTGACAGCAGTGCCTATTATCTTTATTGTGTGATGTCTGGCTGAAGCATTCAGCTAACAAACCACCCACGATGCTGGATGAGTTTCAGCGCCAGCGTCTGAAAGTTGTCCAACCTCAACCCAAATTCACTTGTTTCTTAAGATCTAAAAGGCCCCATTTACCACACAGTTAAAAGTGAACCCTTCTAACACCTCATATCGAACGCAGAGGGAGAACCTCAGCCCTGTGGGAGAAATGATGAAGAGCTGCCATAGACAAATAAGCAGTGGAAATCAGCCTTAAAATAAAACTGACGGGAGGGGTGCAGTGTGTGATAAGTAATCTTTTTTAAAAAAAAAAATAAGACTCAAACCTCACTAAGGAAGGCAGAATTCTAAGGACTGTTTTTACATACATCAATTACACAACATCCAAGAATGAAAGACCATCTTGTAAAGGAATTAACAGCATCGATCTTGATTATCCTGGATTTGTGAACAGCACTCTGGCTAGATTTCTAGAATCCTGTCCATTTTCAGGGAAGACTAAAAAAATATTTGTCCAGGTATCTTAGGAGAAGATAGCTTTCCAAAAGACTCTCTTGCTCTAACCTTCAGAGGTAGGCATAGTTTTGTAAATGGAACCCAAGAACCAGGGCTGTGGGAGGAAGTTTGGGGCACAGACATCTCCCCATTCCTTCCTTCTCTCAGCACATGCTGCAAGCTCAAGCAACTGGCTGCTGCTTGAGGGCTCACCTCCCTGAGTGCCACCCGCTGCCTGTCTCGGCTCCTCCCCCTCTGCCAGGACACTCTGGGTATAAAAGTCCCTACACCTCTGTCTGTCTGGAACGCTGCTCTGCAGTGTGTGCCGTGCCCGTCTGAGCTTCCTGGGTTTTAACAGCTGTGAGACCAGAGACTCCTTCTGTGTCTCCAAACCCTTTATCAATAATATTCCTTTCTTGGCCAGCTGAACCACGGTTGTTATTCAGAATGACTATCACATGTTGTTTCTAAAGATTTCTAAGATGTGCCCAACAAGGACTCCCAAACCCTGCGCATTTCTGCCGTGCTGGACGAATGTTAAGATCTCAAAGAATCTCGCTGTAACAACGCGCCCTGGAAGTTGGACGACCTGCGACACAGCTCTGAACTCGGCTCACTCTGTCGTCCGACTGCCGGTGTCAGACCATGACATTTAATAAATCTCTCCTGGCTCTACAGTTATGTATATTTTTAGAATAATTCCTCAGCTGTCTCTCTTGAATGATTAATAAGTTATCATTAATGATCACTGTACATGTTTTTTAAAAAGTGCTTCTATAAAAGGCTTTGATCCAAAACTCAGAGGACTGCTTTCCACAGCTGACCCACTTTTCAGCAGCCCATCTTGCTCCTGAGTAGGCTGAAAATGCCTGCTTCTTACATTAGACCATGAATAGGAAATAGATGCTAAAGAAGTTAGCACTCTTTTACTATATGTATATGTATGTGTGTATATATATATATATATATATATATATATATATATAAAGTATCATATAAAATTATGATTCTCAAAGTAATATTTTCTTTTCAGGTTTGTTACCCTATTAACTACTTTGAAATTTCATTAATGTTTCCAAAGTAAATTATAACAAAACCTTATTGATACACTAAAATATTCAAACAGACAATATCTCACATTATATATAAACAAAATAATACCAGCATACATACACAAAAAGACAAAGTCTCCTTGACGTTGGGTTATACAAAGAAAGAAAAAAGATGAGTATGCTCCAGTGATCCCAGTGTCCTTTGTCTTTATGGTATGAAGTCTGGTTAAAAGTGCACACATGCGTGTGCATGTGTGTGTGTGCGTGTGTGTGTACCAGTATGTGCATTAACCTAATTAATAAGAGCAGTTTTAATTTTGAAGAGCACTAGTCAATGAATGCTAATCATTTAACAGATTTGTAAATAAATAAATGGGCTTAAGTTATCTAAATAAATCTATCTATCTGATAGTGGTATTCAGACACAAGCATTAGTAAATTGCAGGAAAATGACCATGTATTAAAATAATGACAGAGAGTCTATATTTGTATGTGAAAATGCTATCAAAGCTAGTAGAAACACAATATACTTACCCAGCAATTCCCTACATACAAAAACATACTGCATTTTAAGATCTAGATATTCAGCAATGATGAATGTCACCAGAAGCAGCCCTGAGAATGACCCACACATCTATCCTTCAGAACCCTACTGAGAAATGTTTTCCCCAAATTGCCAGAAACAATCTATTTGGTTTCGTTGTCTGCTAATAAATATTGTCCATCAACGTTTTGAAGCACACACTATTGACGTACTTTCAGATAATAACTGATTGCCTAAACTAACATTTTCTTAACCTCTCCCTGAAGGACTCCCCTCATAATAAAGTGTAACTTTTAATAATCAAGTAGAGTCATCGTATCGTTGGAAATTTTATTTCAGCCACAAGCTCCTAATAAGCAGATCTCTGTGTTAAGGCAAACCCCACCTCCTCAAATGCTTTCCATATTTGCACTGCATTTATTTTCTTCTGCAATGAAAAGCCCCTAAACAAATTAGTAAGTGTGTCTGGATGCAAGTTCAGAAGCAGCATTTTATCAGGCAGAATTTCTAAAAACGGACTTAACTCGTACAAGTCCTACCGGTGTCTCCAGCCCTGCCTCACCACTAGGTATCAGCAAAGTGCTGATCTAAAACCCAAAGAGCCCAGGGTCTCCGATTCCCTTTGTCACACGATTTACCTGTTTTATATGAGCCACGGCTTTGTGACCAGTGTTTACCAAGCCACAGAATATTTACTGAATTAAACAAACTTGCCAATATGGCAATAACCTAGTGTCATCAATACTGACTCATCACACCTCTGAAACATATTTTAATAAACCGCCTTCCCCCTGTTGAAAGTAGCACATATTTTAAAGTTAATTGAACACAAAATCAAGACAATTCTGGCCCTGCTTGTGTGAAAACATCAGCAAATAGCACAGTCGAGCTGTCCCACTGCTGCAGTGCAATGGAAAGGCAGAGCTGTTCCGCAGCAAAGGGCGGCAGGCGTACGGGCGCATCTTCTCCTCCGCGGAGGGCGGCTGTCAGCCGGGCCCGCGGCCGGTGCGCCACCGCTGAGTCGCTGAGAGAGGCACCTACCTCCCCGGCTCCCGCCCTGTGCTGAGGCACAGAGCGAGCTGCCACTCTGAGTGCACATCAGCACACGCGTACAAGTCCCTAAGGAGAAGTCCCACGCGTGGCTTCGGCTGGACTCTACAGACAAGTGACCCACAGAGAATGGGAAGCAACTGTCACGGGAGGTCAAACTTCCTCCAGGCGGGACCCGCATCCACTGTACTTTCCCAGCAGACTGTTGGCACCTCATTCACTGACCGTGGCCCAGCAGGCTCCTGTGCTGCAGGCCTTCTGCAGTGTAGAAAGCGGAGACATTTTGACTGTTTCTCAAGCCCAGCGGCTAACGCCATGCATCTGTAGATCTTAATATAAACACTGAGTCCACTTAAACAGCCCATGACCTTGAGGAATGCCCTATGACTCTAAAATATGGTCACCAAGGATGTCAGGTGGGGATGAAATAGTCCCTCTATGGGATCACTATGCCACTGATCATGGAGCTAGGACATAGTCATACCTTTATTATTATCATTACTATTATGATCCCTTGGGCCTATGAAATATTCATGGCTTATTATCATCATTATTATTACTATTATTATTATTATTACATTTCATTATTACTATTGTCATTTCTTGGACCTAGGAAATACTCATAGTTGTTGGTTATTATTATTATTATCTAATTCAAATGCTGCCTAATTCAGAATATATTCAGGTATGTGTGTGATGACCTCACTATGTCATAAGGGTACAGGACACTGAAAGTCGCCTTGTTGTATAATATCTCAGTAAAACACTAGACAGAGATTGAAATCAAACCCTCTCAAGAGCCCCCCATTCCATTGGGAGGGGCAGCAGTGAAGGTCCAGCTCGATAGCAAGGACTCAGGATAAGAATGTAACTCACAGTTGCATCTATCAGCTGCCACCAATCCGACCCGGAGGTCAGTGCATGGAGCGGAAGGCTTACATCGGAGGTGACACGTGGGTAAGGGACCTGGACATGAGAAAGCACTAGATGACACATGTGTGTGGAAAAGGGAGCGTTAGGGATGGAAGGTAGTGATGGTGAGACAGGGTGCCGTGGCTGGAAGTTGTCAGCACACAGAAGAGCAACATGCAGGGGGCCGGGGGAGCAGGCGTCTGACGGGCAGCGTTGGCAGCTGCCAGGCCGTAGGGAGCCATGGAAGCTGGAGATTGATCACATGTGTGGGGCTAAAGCAAGCCCAGCCCTGAAAACACAGAGAGCCCAAAACAAGCCAGGTAAACAAGCTGTTCCAGCTCCAGGAAGGCAGGGCCCAGGCCCGCCAGGCAGACAAGTTGCTGGGCAGCGGGTTGAAATTGACATCCTCCTCCTGAGTGTGCAAATAAACGTCCTGCAGTGACTGAGCGGTTCCTTCCTCCCATCGGGAGGGGGGCTCCCCCTGACCCCAGCTCTGTCTCTTCTCTGTTTTCTCACCCTCTCGCTGTCCTGGCCCCAGGAACGTCTAGAGCTGCAGCCAGGCACTGCAACAGGCCGGGTGGCACCTTAGTGAGGCATGAGCCTCCAGAAGTGGGCATGGGGGACAGGAGGGGCTGTACCGATCCCATTCCTAGTGATTTTTACTCAACTGAGAGAATGCAGATTTCAACTAAACCTGCATCAACCTAGGGAGAGGAATCATGGCTTCCGGGAATGAACTTTCATTGATCACAGGAACCGGGGCTGTGGCACACACACGTGTCTCTATGGGACACAGCGTGTGGACAGCAGCCCTGCTCACAGGCAGTCTCCGGACACCAACAGCAGTCTCTGTGACCCCTGAGCAAGAATCACAAGCTCTGTCCCAAGGGGGTTTGTCCAGTGCACCGATTTTCACTCAAACACCAGACTCATCCTTTGGAAATGAAACAGAAACTCTTGAAAATTACTGGGTGACAGCAGCCCTATTCTGAGCTGATGCTGAACTGTTATTCAGTAAAACAACACATTAAAAAAATCACGGGAAAGGAATGCAGAACTTGAAATTCAGTGTTTGTCCAAAGCAATCTGACCTTTGCTCCCTTTGTTTCCCCATCCCCAGGACAGGCCGGTGTGGTGAGTGTGGCAGATCCCGTGGTGGTTCCCTGGTGTCCCCAGCACTTGCTGGTTGGCCATAGTTGACACCAGGTGGCCTCTGTGGGACAGAAGCCCTGCTCCTGGGTTAGGTGGGGGAACAGCTCCAAGTTTACTCCTGGGTGCTCACTACCCGGGGGCTCTTGGTAGTGTACCTTGTGTGAATGACAACTTTCCCTTCCTCTGTAAGTTAGCACCCGGTCCCCTCTGTAAGCCTCATCAGGTCAGAGGCAGTTTGATGTGAGGTTCAGCTTCCACAGAGAGGGGGGCAATTATTCCCCTCTCTATATTTTATATTCGCTTTGCTTTTCCCGGATGTGAGACAGGGGCCTTGGGCTGCTGTCTAAATCAACCCCGAGAACCCCAAGGGCCGAGCCTCACATCCGGATGCCTCAGCCGTGACCATCTCGCAGAGAGTGGACCGTGGGGAAGCCGGCTGCCCGAGGCCATGCCCTTCCATGGCAGGGACCTGTGTCTCCATGCGAGTGATGGCGAATTCTAAAGCAGCATGCAATCAAATTATTAGCAAAATTGTATCACCTTTGCTCGTGGAATTCTGTAAGTGGAGCATGATTAACTAGTGCGGTTCCTATGCCGATGTAATCATGTAAGCCAAAAAAAAAAAAAATAGAAGAGAAGAGAAGCATATTTGCAGATTTCTACAAAGGAAAGGGAAGAGCTGCCTAGGACACTTATTTCTAATGTTGAAATAGAATTCACTCAAAAGGAGTTATTTCACAGAGATCGTAGCCTTAGTTATCAATCAATAAATAATAGCACGAGTCTCCAGAACAGACGAAAAGCTCCAGCACCCACCGCTCAAAGCCTGCCAGGAAACAAATCCCCGAGGAAGAAGGGGAAAGTATCTGAGGAAAGCTGGCACTATCTCCCCGGCATCTACAAGATGTCGAGAAGCGAATGTCATTTTCTCTCCAATAATCTGCACTTTAATCTCACATGAAACAATTTTTCACAAAAAAGTGTCTATTCCCTTGTATTTGATAAAGAAAAAGAATTAGAAATGGTCCAATTTCTTTAGAAAAGTAGGTTTCTTCAGCTTTCGATTGGCCTCCCTCGTGACCCCCTCTCCGAGAAGACAGATAATAAATATAATGATTTGTACTGAAAAAGAGCAGCGAGGATAATGGCCCAAACAGTGCTGCCTTTTATTATGTTACCATAGTAAATAATAGCAGCGCCATTCACACCATTACACGTAAGGTTGTATCAGCGGTTCCATTATAATTCCTGTTTTTCAAAAGTTTATAACTTGGTCTTGACAATATACTCCCACTTAAAACTATCCAGTTTGTTCAAGTCAAAGACTGGTTTTACCTGACATCACCCTATAATCGAAGTAATCAGATTGAAACTAAATAGCACTGCTAGCTACTATCTTCTCTGACTCTATCTTGCGTATGTGTCTTGAAAACCTCTTCTGTAACACATACACACTCACCCACCGTTTGCCCACTCATTCAACATTGGTATTTAGGAAAATAGAGAGTGTTCAGTACATCCAATGTTCATTAATTGGGATGATTATCATAATAACAGTACAAAATGCCTGAAAGGCAGATGCAAAAAAGTTTTTATAGAGATTTGCTATTTCTGTAAATAATAGGTCATTTGTATCATTAAGGTAAATAGTCTCATCTGAAGATGGAAACATGATTCCATGGCAGGGTGGCCAATCCAATTCAAGAAAAGACAGTAAACAGGCCATCTAACGTCTTGGTAAGCCAGCAGGGAAAATGAGCAATATTCTCATTGTGCGTCTTTTCTACCCTAATGTAAGGGGAGAGATGAGATGTAGAGTACAATTATATCATACTCTACATCTTCAGTTTTTACCCTCCAAGTAATTCATTCAGTGCCCACCTTTTTGTTTAAGTAAATGATCTATTCAGTGACACAAGATAAAAATCATGAGCCCTATAGAAAACAAACAGTTGTAAACAATGTCCCACAAAATCTGAAGCTAACAATGACTTGGCCCTGATGTTCATCTTCTTACTTAGCCAGATGAACAGTATTTTGGGAAAGAGAGGAAGAAAGAGAGGGAGAGAGGGAGAGAGGGAGGGAGAAAAGGAGGGGAGGCGGGCGCAGGAGGGGGAGGGAGAGGCAGGAGGGGGCAGGGAAAGGGGGAAAATGAGGGGAAGGAAAAAGATTCTGTGAGGGACTAACTAGGAGAGAAATATTCTGATTCTGTATGTAGTTCTTATTTTGGCCTAAGAAAAAAAAAAGCTTAAACCTACATAGTTTCCTACTGAAAAGCATTAGGAGCCACCCAAAGAATTTTGTCTTACTGATTCTTTTTCCACTGCCTAGGAAATAAATTTTTCCCTACAGCTGAATGGAAATGTTTAATTCCAAATATCAACAACTACCTTATTTTTAAAGTCAAGCAAGAAAAAAGGGGAAGAGAGTATTTTCTCAATTTTGAGCAGTTCTTTAACACATTTTAAATTTTAAAAAAGCTGATCAACGTTGCATGTTTAATTCTAAACTTCAGGGGGATCCTAAAAATAGTGGAAAAATAATCAGCTTAGAAAGAGTGAAAACAGTGCTATTATAAAGACAATGTCCTTTTAGCCATTGTTTTGAATATAAATCCACTATCTCTCATCCTGGGTTGTAAGAACTCCGAACAGAGACGCCATACTCAGTTGCACGCTCTACCTGCTACCTGGAGGGCTCCTGGCAAGCTGGTGAGGCCTGCCCCTGGGCGTGCCTGTGACGGGTCTCCGAAGAAATGGGCATCAGCCTGCTGGGCTGAGGTGCAGACGGCTGCACCCACCCAGTCTGGAGCCTGCAGGCTGAACTTGCTCTCTGTGCCCTGGGGCTGAGGCTCTGGCCTGGGCTGGACCTTCACGTTCCCTTGGGTTTCTACAGTCAGGCCTGAGCACTTCTTGCTTTGCTGATCTCCCCTTCCATGAGGCAGAGCCTGTGAGTCAGAGCCCTTCCTCATTAAACACAGAGAATAGGCAATCTCTGTGCCAGCTCGACTGAAATGGTGCAGAGAACATATCTGAAACTATAAATTCAAAAAGTCTCATATTAAATGTATCCTTTGTATAAAACTATAGGATACTAAAATATCTGTGAAAATTCAGACTATAGTATTCAGTAATATGCTATATGCCTGTTTTTCCTTATCAATAATCTATTTTATATATGCAAAATCCCATTTACCTAACCTTATCCTTTGCAGTGTGATTGCCATAGTGGGAAACCACCAATGTTCCTTGTCTGACTTCATGGTCCTGACACTGGGGCAGGTAAGACACATCCCAAATCCGCGTAATGACTGCCTGCTACTGTGGAGACCCTCTGGCAGGCCCCAAAGTATGGGGGTAAAAATGAGATTACATAAAGGAAGAACCCTGGTCCAAGCAGAGAATGGCCAGGGAGCAGCTAATCTCACAGCAGTCAGCAGAGAGAAATTACGGGGCTGTGAGGCAAATGGCACGCTGGTCACCAGTGCACCAGCCTGGCACAATGGGGACAGCTAAGGGGAGACCAACAGACCATTGCACATTTTCACATCCCCGCCTTTCCTGCCGTAAAGTAGGGATGCCAGCACGCCAGCTCTTAGTATCCGTTACACAGCATCTGCTATTGTTTCAGTTTCACAGAGAGCAAAGCAACACTCAGGAAATGTCTTAGGCCTCTGGGCTGCTATGGCAGCATTGCCTTGACTGGGTAGCCTGTGACCAGACACCGATGTCTCACGTCCGAGACCTCGGTGTGGGCAGATTCGGAGTCCCTAGAGAGCCTTCTTTCCGCAGGGTTCTCTCCCACGGAAGGGATCACGGGGCTCTGTGATTAATCACCTTCCCAAACACCACCTCCCAAGGCCATGGCCTGAAGTGTGGGGCTGCCAGAGACTAACTTTAGGGTAACACAAGCATTCGGACCCTGCCAAGAAGGAGAGATACTTGCTTAAAATCGCGTATTTTAAAAAGCAGAACTAAAGGAAAGCTTACAGTTTCCATTAAATTCCAGAGACCTGAGTCATTCCATGATTTCCATTTGATCTGAGGACCAATCAAATGATTTGAACATCAACAAAAATCCTTGGACTTGGTTATAGATAAATGGAGGCCACCTGAGACCATACTCATCAGTGAAAAAAAATCAAACACGTTTATAAATACTGTATTGTCTCCCTAGTGTAAAAGAAAAGTAAAAATAAAAAGCTGAAAGAGTAATGAGACCCAAAATCTACAATAGATATTGTAATAATGAAAAAGAAAGAAAGTGCTCAAAGGACAGAACAACTGGGACAGGGGAAAGGAGGAAGGAAGAAAGGAAAAGATTATATGTATGTGGGTCCACATATGTAAATGTATGCATGTGTATGTATGCAGGTAGATAGCTATACCACTAATCTCTGTTAGTCCGTACAAAAGAACAGTTTGTGTGGTCATTGTGTGATTGTTTGATCATTTTCATGTCCAGATCTTGTAACCTGAACAGCTACTTCTAAGATAACAATATGCAATATATTAATTAGTGTTAATTTCCTGCTGTTTTTAAAATTCTGTATCATGTCTTTTTTTCTGTTTTGCTTTAAAAAAAAAATCCTTGGAACTTTGTCACCTCCCAAAGTAGAAAGTAAAAGGAGAAGGATAACATAAGGTGGAGTACCCAAGCCACTGGGGGACCAGACAAGAGTCTTTTTTCCCTCACTCTCCAGCTAGAAGGACTGGCTGATGGTCCTTCTGGGTACCAGATCGCAACCCAGGAAGATGCAACTTCTAGTGACCAAGAGGCAAAATCACCCACTGAAGGAAAAATGTTTACTCACCAGTCTGTCCCCCCAAGTAAGCAATGCATGCGGCTATTGTTTTCACCATTAGTAGTCACAGACTACTAGTCACACTCTTCACCAAAGGCTATTATGTGTTGAGAATTGGGTTCTTACAGACTCACCAATATTGGCTATAAACATGCTTTTGCTATTGTCTTGATTCTATCACACAGTCTTATGATTCTTTGGGCATTGATGCAAAAATGCAATGCATTTTTAAAATGATCATTAAGACAGCATAATTACCACCAATTGTTCAAAGAAATGAGTTGCTATTTATTACACAAAACCCAGGAACACAAATGTGTTTTTCTAGTTCAATTTGTGTTTATAATAGTTGAAGGATATTGATCAAGTACTTTTGCAAATGGCCTCAAAACATAGGAAGAATTTCTTTCTTTCTTTTTTTTTTAAACTACTATGAATTTCAACATGGAATGTTTTGCCATTATGCTGCGAACACCAATGGTGTAACATAAACCATGGAAGCATTCCAGGCTGTGCTGACATGCTTTATGCATGCTATGGGACGCCAGATTGGCGGTGTACATCTGCGAGGGCTGGCCGGTCATTCCTCCGCCGTCTGTGGATCTGTGTGCTTAAATGAATTAGCTAATATAAAAACAGTGCATGGACAAGTTTAATGTCACATAATTTCCTCTACAGAGTACAGAATATTCAAATCTGAGGAAAGAAGTAGAGAATTATGTTCGCCCGCTATTAGGGAAAGGAGTGTATAAAATGAACCAAGACAGTGCACCCCGGCTGGAATGCCCATCTTCCTCTCTCTGGCTCTTACTACGCTATCCTGTTCCATGGGCAGCAGCATTTCTGCAGCCTCGGTGGTGAGCAAGGACCTTTTATCAGAGGACTGGCTCAAGGCCATGCAGCGATTGCTAAGTCTCTTTTTTCTTGAAGAGAAACCAAGCCACAACACTCAACCCTGCTCCTTAGCTAGATCCCCATCTCTGATTTCCTCATTAACAAACATTCCAGTCACTTGTCCAGAGAACACCCCCCTCTTTGTGCCATAGCTGATCTAAGAAAAGAATCACTTAGCGATGTGACATTCTCATCTTATCCTTTACATACATGCAAACTCCCTCTGAGATAAGCCCCAGCTCCAGGGTTGGATGTCAACAGCCTCACATGAATTCTCCTCTCTTCACCCCTGTCCTTCTGCTTAATTCCTATGATGTCTCCAACTGGTTAAATGATAAAAACTTACTCTGACAAACAACTTTCAGGATGGTCTTACTTAATTTTTAAATATTATTTTGTTTGACTATTTTTCACTGGGATCATTGTCTGCTAAGCACGTGGTGTGTGTGTGTGTGTCTGTGTGTGTGTCTGCGTCTGTGTGTGTCTGTGTGTGTATGTGCACTGCAGGAATGAATAAAATGAAAGAGTCCTCAAGGGAAAACATATATTCGCATATACTGTGGGTATAATTGGTGTTAATTTCAATAGTGGGATTTTTAAGTTGGACAAGAAACAATAAAACTTTTATTTTTAGCTAACAGTTTGTGGGCTAATTTAGTCCTTGAAATCCTTCCAAGCATGATAGCTTAAATTCGCCCCAGATGGACTTTCTCTTCTGTTCCAATGGCTCGACAGCAACATAACAGCCATTTATAACAAAGTCTGCAGAAATGGGCTGGCGCTCCTCGCCGCCTAGATCCAGGAGTCTGTCTGTAAGGAGGGCGCCCCCATAAATCTCCATGAATTAAAGAGGACTGCTCACGTCCTAATCAAAACATCAGGACGGAGCCGTTGCCCAATAGATAAGGGCACAAACAAGTGCAGAGCATCACTTGAGTTTTTATAGAAGGCCCATATTTTTGGAAGGCAACCAGGGCTATTTCACATGCTGTACTTTTTCTAATCTGACTGACTCACAGTCTTGTGATAGTGAGATAAGCTAGGTAGGCAAATTTTTATAGAGTTGCAATTACTGAAATTGTCATTACGCTGCTCACTGTAAAATAAATATAGATAGAAGTGAAATTATGCACAGGCTAGAAGTAGAAAGTGTTTTGCTTCTGTTTGCTAAATTAATCTCTTCCTAAATGGCTGCAGGCCAGGTAGGTTAGCATTTGTGGTTTCAAAGGTTTTCAGCGCTTGCAATGAGCCATGAAATTACTGCATGCTGCTGAAAATGGCAGCTGATGAAAGGGAAAGAGTGAATCCCAAAGGCAGAAAGACAGGAGGAAGCAAAATTACAGGCAGAAAGTCTGATTTTTGATGTTACTCATTGTGAAATGTACACCCAAACTTTTAATAAAACATAAAACATTAATAAACCTGCTAACAATTCCTTACAATTTCTTTTGAAGTCTGAGTATAATTTCTGAATACTTATTAAAACCAGCAATGACTCAGAGGGGGTGAGCAAGTTCTCTCTGCGGACGAGCTACATGGGTAGGTTCACTGCTTGTGACCTGGGGAATAAGATTTTTATTGATGTTTTTAATTGAATCACACAAAAGGATTGATTTTCAGTTAATAAAACTACCCAGATCCTTCCAGGTTCTGCTAGGATTAGCTAATCTGAGTTTTGATACCATAGCCAGCAGCTGCTTAAATCATCTGGACTTCACAGAACAGGGCGCGGCCTGGGTCCTCATGCGTGGGTCTGAAGCCTCCCTGGGCCAGAGCTCTGTGTCCCAAGCCCCGCCCCACTCTCAGGAAGAATGTGGGTCAGTTTCCCTTCACAAAGGCAAACACCACATCTCGCCACGGACAGGCAGGCAAAAAGTGAACATTTTTCCCATGCCCAGGCTTTCCCTCTGGAGACTGATGGCAAATGGAAGATTGCAACAGTTTTCAAATGTATTTATTAAGGCATTTCCCATCTTCAAATACTAACCAGCCTTTACGGCTTCCCGCCATTCCACAACTAAGAGATTTCAGAAGAATGAACAGATCATCATTTAGAATTCCGAATTTCTGGATATGAGACAAACTCAGGTTCTGCAAAACTGGAGTTCACTCAGACTAAAATACTCATGCTGCCACAAAGGAATGCAAAAAAAAAAAAATTAGACCCTCTTAGAGATTCCAAGCATTTACACTTGCATGATTTTTATAGATTAATTACTAGGAAGACAGAATTGCAGAGATTTTTGGATTAAATTCTGTTAGAGAAGGCATACATAATCTACTGATTAGTATGTGTGCTGGTCAAATAGCTACTGTCACCAAGCTATTACAGTGTTTTTCTCACTTCTAAAGGGAAAACGATCTGAACTACAAATTAAGCTCAGCCGTAAAGAAGAGAGGCTTCAGTCTCAGCCACCAAATCTGCAACAAAGACAGGAGCAGCAAAGTTCCTGTCTTATGAGATATTTAAAAATAAAACCCTCACAGAGGAAATGCCTAACTAGCCACTGCAGCCAGTTTTTACATTCATTTTTACATTCCCATAAAAATCTTCCTGCATCCTTGGTTGTACCCCCAATTTTTTCTTCTTTTTTAAAAACAGTCACAGTTATGTGATTTCAGGCAGAAGTGGTTTATTGGAAAGTGCATTCAATTTGGAGTCAGAAGAACACAGCTTTGCCACCTAACCATGCAGTCACAGGGTGGCCAGGGACCCTTCCTTACAGAGCCTGATATATTTATTTATTTATTTGTTTACATCCAAATAAGGAGAGAAACATTGACCTAGTAGCATTAAATGAATATGTGTAGAAATGTTTCCATTTTGTAAACCAGAAACTAATATACATTTTGAGAGATGATTTGAAAATGAATGTTTGTGACATTCTTAGTTTTCAAATAAGATTGATGAAGAAGGCAACCAGGAAGTCTGGAAAATTAATCAAGCCAGGGATATAGACTAAGTGGCCATGTGTAACGGGACTCCTTGCGAGGAAAATCTGCCATCCTGTAGCATAATGCACTGTTTCCTGATCTCTAAAAGAAATTATTTTCTTTTCTTGCTTATCCCGCTTCCTCCCTTACTGAATTTTGAATTGAGCTGCAATTTTCAAGCAATTCAAATCAAGACGCCACAATTCCTAATTTACCTTGGTCTGTCAGCACTTTGCTTCAGTGAAAGGAAAGAAGAAAACATAGAAAGAAAACCAACCACGTGATCAAACAAGCTTTAAAGCACATTTCCTGGTGTAACACTCACACACGGGTCAGAGATGTTGACCTTAGGAAAATAAGTTATCAGTTTTACCATCCAGTTCAATTTAGTCACAGTCATAGCTACTGTCACCTTTGGTCTAAAGTTAAATTTTAAATTCAGGAGGGATAGAGCTGGAGTGTGCTAATCAACTTGATAATGCTGGAAGTGTTTGAAAACACAGCCCCTTTCCACAGACCCTTGTATTATAATTTCTATTGTTCACAGAAATTCACTAGAATTCTATTTCCAAATAAAAAAATCCCCTATAACAAACTTAATAATCGGCTAACACTGAAATCAAAGGTTTTCCTCAATAACCTCAGAACTAGCGACCCTTAAGTTAAAATGCTCAGAAATACACATTCCACAAATGCTTTTCTGAAATTCTATTGTGAATGTGAGAGGGAGCTGAATCTGTTTTGAAGACTTTCTGTCTGAATTTATTATATGTCCATTCACTCAACAACTGTTCAGCCAGGGCCCTGTATGCTTCATGCATTGTTATAAACATCAGGAAACAAATAGACAGCTTTATGGTCTGTTTGAGCTCCAGTTCTAATGAGCCCGGAAGGATATATGACAGGAACTGTGATTCAGCTTCATTTTGGTTATCTATGTCTAGTAACTAGAAAGGAACTCAGAGAATTATAATAAGAAAGACCGTGGTAGTTTATATGAGTTCAAGGGGAAGACTCTCAGGATGGACTAGTACTGTCTGCCGTGAGATGGGACAGGGAAGTATTAGCCATAGGCCGCTCCTCCTTTACAGAACATTACACAGGATTACGAGTGTCCAATTCAGAACAATTTCTTTGGGAAAATTTGGTGTTAATCACATGCAGGGTCTTGAACTACATTTGTATCATCCTTGTTAGATAAAATAAGAGAAAATAAAGTTTTATTTACTTCTATGTACCCAGAGTCCACACACAAGATTAATCAGTCCTTCCCTTTGGTTGTTTATCAAAATATAAGACGATGCTCTTGCTCATCAATAGAAAATTCTTGCCCTTTCCATTCTTGTCATACTTAGCAACTTCCATTCTCTGCCGTCCTATCACAACCAAACCCTTGACCGCACGTTCGGCTAAGTTTACCCCTGGCATGGAGCCACAGACCATAACAGTGGAATGAATGCCTGTGAAAACACACAAGCAGAGGATGTGAACTGCCACCTCCAGGACGAAATACAAACACAGTGGGGCAAATAAGAGTCTTCAGCCACGTGAGGGATCGGGAAAGTACAAATTGAACGATGAACCAGAATTTCCCAGTCAAATCTGCAAATGTTTTAAAAGAATGAAATGAGAATGTTGGAAACAGCATAGGGGAAAAACAGTCCTTTCGGGCGGAGCAAGACCAGCCTGGACCCGCTCCCTGCAAGCAAGTTTTCAGAACTGGAAAATATTTGAAGTGCATATACTCTTAGCATTCGATTTTTAGGAAGCATCCATATGGCCTATGCACAGCAACAATTATTGCTAAATGATATGTAAAAATAAAACCTTGTCACCGAGAGCAGGCTGGCAAACGTGTTCTAGCAGAGCCACACCATGCCACGCGGTGTAACCCCTGCATCGATACCATCGATGACACGTGCTGAGATACGGTCCAGGTAAAATACGTGACCAAGGTAAAATGCAACTTAGAACAATAGGCTTAATTGTACTCATTTTTAGAAAAGTATATGCATGCACATGTAGGATATATGTACGTATTTATATGAATGTAGAAAAAATATCAAAAACCACATTCGCCAAACTGTTACACGTTGTTTATCCTGGTGAGTAAACATTGAGGGAAGCATATTTTCTTTTTCACTGTGTATACTGTTTAATTTAAATTTGTAAAATGAGAATGCACTATTTACAGTGGAAAAAAGAAAAGATGGGCAAGAATTCCCTGGAAATATTTAAATAAAAGCTAAGTGAGACGACAGTGCTAATTTCAGACAAAATAAAATTAACCCTCAACCTTATCTGACAAAAGATATAAAGTCAAGTTAATAAAAAGTGCATTAAAGGTGTAACAAGTGCCATATGCCAAACTGTACTAATAACACATACAAAGCAGAAACGGTAAGAAAGAGTGGGTAGAAATACCATCTTTAGTAAGCAAAGTTATTCAACCTCTGGCATTTAAAATAGACAAAAAATTGTGGCAGAGTGAATAAAGGAAATGAAACATATTTATCTTGCTTCCTCAAGGTAACCAAAAGGGCAATAAGAAGAATCTTCTCTTTCTAAAAGTTTTCTGATAAGTGAAGAAGAAATCATAGAAACAAAGCAGCACCCTGCAGCTCTTGGCTAGATGACAGGCTGCACCCCAAAGAGGAGGGTTGGGGGTGAGCCTCCAAGGGACGAGCACCGTGAAGCAGTTTGCTCAAGAGAGATGGCGAGTCTGACTGTCATTATGCTATGTGATACCAAATGTGGAGAACAGAGGCACACGTTAAACAGGACGCAGAGATGTCATCAGCAAAATCAGACTGTGAGACAAGTGTAAAACAAAACAAAACTAAACTAAACTAAACAACACAACTGATTCCTTCTGCAAATAGATTAAGATACCAGAGGAAGAAGAAAAACATCCTGTAGTTCAGGAGAATTGCTGGACACACACAATCTAGTTATGACGCTTGGGCTTTATCTGGAACTTCATTCTAACAAAACATTAGGAAAAGAAAAAGAAAAAAACGGCAAGACAATTAGACATTTGAACACTGACTGGGAGACACCGGATCATGAGTAGTGATTGTTAGTTTTATTTGGGTGTAATTAAAATATTGGGATTATATTTTTCAAAGACTCCTATATATAAATATATACTGAATAATTATAAATAATGTTGATCTCTAGAATTTCCTTTTATGTAATTCACAAATGAGAATATTACAGTTAATGATGAAACAAAACTGGTTGTAAACTGGTAACTATTGAAACCAAGTGCTCGGAAAAAGAGTTTATGGCATTATTCTGTGTTTTGAAACATCTGATTTTTTGATGATACCAGGCTTTAAAATAGGAAAGTAAAAAATTTGAATAATAAAACTAACATGTTTATGCCAATATGTTCAGATTTTGTTCCTTAAAAATATTCTTCCAAGTATCTTGAAAACATTTCAAAACATTAATCCTATCAAGGCCACAACAAGCCATCTTAACAAGTCCAAGAGAACTATTTCATGAGCGATATTTGCAGATAATATCCAAGAAATTCACTGCACTGGCGGGAATGTCAATTTTCCAAATTAATTTATGTATTTCACCATTGCATTCTCTATAATTTACAGATTTTTATTGAAACCTTTAGAAAATTTGTTTAATTTTGAGTTAAAGTCTAACTTTGACATTTTGAATTAAAGTCTAACTAAACCAATTGTGCAAGTCTACAGAAAGAGTTGCTTCCAATAATTATATAATAGAAATAAAAATTAATTGAAACCGGTAACTGGCATAAGAATTGTAGAATCAATGGGACAAAATGCATGACCTCAAATATGTTCCTCTAAATGCCTTCGTGTTTGGAGGAATTTACCATTTGATAAAGGATGTTTCGAACAGAGGGAAAAATATATAAACCACTCAACAGAGAGTTTGAGGATGCTAACTGTTTAGAGAATGCAAATTCTGTCAGATATGAACTAGATACGTTTTACGGTGTCTTCACATTGTCCGATTTAAGAGACGCTAACTTCCGCATAAATAATTGAGTCTGTAGTCTGTTCTATGCGAACCCTCACCCTCTGGCCATAGTTTCCCATCAAAATATGTAATTTATAAGAAATACATTCTTCTAGAGCCTGGACCTCATTATGCTCCAAAATACGAATTGACTGTTAGGAAGGTGAAACGGAGACAGAAAAGAACTTTGGCAGCTAGAAGCAGAGCAGAAAGAATTCATGAGAAGGTACCACAGAGTATTTATGTCATGTCATATTGCTGGAATAATCTTATGAATTAATAAATAAAAACTAATACTCTATTGAACACTAGAAACAATGCAACAGATACTTCACAGACAAAATATAGCTGACAGCCATGTGGGAAAAATAGTTAAATTGCTCTAATAATCATAGAAATACAGACTAAAACAATCAGTTAAAATGTTACTGTCATTAGGAAAGATAAGAATTAATATAGCGCCTCTGAGGTAGGCCCTGGCTCCTCTGGAATGTAAACTACTAAAAATGACCATTGCATACATTGTCTGGAGAGAAATTTGTATCTACTCTGTCAAAAATAAAACAGTGCATACTCTTTGATCCAGAAATGTCAGCTCAGTGAAAAAAATCAGAAATATATACTAAGTTTTATGCACAAAGAATCTTTTTGCATTCTCTTGGTCATAGTGAAAATTGGAAGAGAAGAGACTTAAATAGTTACGTTTCCGGGTGAGTACCTGCTACTGATCTCACACATTTAACAGTGTGCAAAATGCCAGACCCCTTTCCACACATCTCACAACCCCAGAGGTGGGTGCTATTATTACCTCTATTTCCTGAACAAGAAAACTGACACAGGAGGTCAAGGGATCCAGTCAGTTGCTGAGCTGGAGTAAGAACATTAGCAGCTGGACTTTACAATGGTCCTTTCTCCTCCTGCACTGTAGAAGCCATGGCAGAGTCTCTGAACAAGCCAGATGCAAAGCTAACACTCTGTACTGCATTATTTAACAGGAAGAAATCTGTGGATCCTGCCATTGGGAGCATTAGAAAGTCAAATTGGTGAGTCAGCTCGTGGAGGGCTACAGAGCCCTCAGTGACAGATAGTTCCAAGCACATTTAATACACAAAAAATTATCATATTCTAACATGAGCATTTGTGAGGTACAACTCTTGAGTGAAATCAACTCTGTCCCTAGAGAACAAATATTCCTCATTTACTGACCTGCCCATTGAACGATTCTTCAGACTTACCACCCCTCCCTTTTTAAATGTACAATTCTGTACATCTTGCTGATGGAGTCTCTATGTATTTTTTGTGTAGTTCACTTTGCTTATACAGTACTGTAATTTTGGCTGATGGTATTTACTGTACAGTGCAGAATTATAGTTCTACGTTCTGTCATACATCACAGTACTGCATGTAGGAGTCAGTGAGCTGGAGTTCCCTTTGGCCATTTCCCTATCCTGGATATCCTAACATACATGCTACATGACATTCCTCACTTAGTGACCAATTCATTCAAGGATCTAGTTGAAGGAATGTCAGTCATTGAACAAGTAATGTCTGTAAATGTGACTCAAACTTTTTAGAGTTGTGTACACTCTTTCAAAACCAGGAGTACACAGAACTATATGTGGACAGTGTCAAGTTTTGGAGTTGATTCTATGGAAATGCCAGCCTGTGTACAGCAAAGTATGTGTGCAATAATGTCACCTTCAGAACCATTCGTAAGCAAGTTTGGGGACAGCTCGAGTATCCACAAAAGAAGGACAATGAAACAGCAACACAATACATGTCATGCTGTTGTGGGGGGAATGAGGTTCTCTAAATTGGACAGGCCTAGGGAGAAGAGAATGGTAACTGGTTATTTAAAATTACACACTCACTCACACATACATGCTGGTTAACGTTTGAGTGGGAAAAAACCCTATTATACCCACAGAAAGTGTAACTATATATATGTTTTTCTTTTTTTAAAAAAAGAGAATAAAACAAAAGAGGACAGATCTAAGCAGATCAGAACAGAACAACATAAGTAACACAGCACTTCACAATAAGACAATTGGATATTAACAGTAGCTATCATAATGTCTCATTCTTTGAAATAGTTGAGCTTAGCTTTACACACAATAATGTCAAGCATAACAAAATAGAATAAAACCCCTCAAGAGAATGAAAGTATTGCAAGGCATTCTGAACTAAATAACCAAAGATAAACAATGGCTACTATATTATCTCATTTTCCATAAAAAATTTTTTATACTATCATACATATTAAAATCCAATAAGACACAACATGATGGAACCAATGGTAACAGAAAAACAAAAGCATGATAAGACTTCAGAGCAAGACGATATTAAATCAACAATGGCTGCCATATTGTCTTTTCTTCAAAGTAACTATTCATACCATCACATATATTAAAATCAAACAAAACAGAATAAAATCATTCCAACCAATGAATGAAAACACAAGACTTCAAAGCAATGTAATGATGAACCATGATTATCATAAAATCTTATGTACTCTTACCATTTCTTACACTAGGAGAATATATGGTATTTACACATGTGAGTTTGATTTATTTCTCTTAATAATATGGTCTCAAGTTGCATCCATTTATTTATAAATATCTCAATGTAATCATTCTTTATAGCTGAGTAGTACTCCTTTGTATAAAAGTACCAGACTGACCTCCACAGTGGTTGCACCAGTCTACACTCCCACCAACAGTGCAGAAGAGTTCCTTTATCCCCACAGCTTCTCCAGGATTTGTTGTTGGTAGTTTTGTTGATCCTGGCCATTCTTTCTGGAGTGAGTGGTTTTAATTTGCATTTTTCTGATGACCAATGATGATGAACATTTTTTCATGTATTTATTTGCCACTTGTATTTCTTTATCTGAGAACTGTGTGTTCATCTCAGATGCCCATTTTTGGATTGGGTCTTTGAATTTCGGGGGTCTGATTTTTTAAAAATTCTTTGTAAGTTCTAGACAGAAGTCCTTTATCTGAGGGACAGTTCACTAAGATTTTTTTCACAGTTTGTGGGTTTTCTTTTCACTCTGCTGGAGTTTTCTTTGGACATGCAGAAACTCTTTAATAAAATGTGATCCCAGTTATTGATTCTGGGAAGTATTTCCCACGCAGTTTTGTTCTTGTTCATGCATTCTCTACCAACCCCTAAGTCTTCAAGATTATTACCTACTTTGTTTTCCAACAGATTTAGTGTTTCTGTATTAATATTTAGATCTTTGATCCATTTAGGTTTTAGTTTAATACATGGTGACAGGCATGGGTCTAATTTTAGTTTTCAGCATATGGATAGTCAATTTTTCCAGCACCATTTATTAAAGAGACTATTGTTCTTCCAGTGAACATCCTTGGCCCCTTTATCAAAGATAAGATGGTTGAGTGTGTTTGTAGTTGTATCTTCTAGTCTATTCTACTGATCTTCAGGTCTGTTTTTATTCCAATACCATGTTGATTTTATTATGGTAGCTTTGTAGTATAACTTAAAGTCAGGGATTGTGATACCTCCTGCCTTGACTTTGCTGCTTAGAATTGCCTTTGCTATTCTAGGTCTCTTCTGGTTCCAGATGAATTTTAGGAGTGATTTCTCCAGATCTATGAGGTATGTTAGTGGTATTTTCATTGGGATTGCATTGAATCTGTATAACAATTTTGGGAGAATGGCCATTTTCACAATGTTTGTTCTTCCTATCCATGAACAAGGGATGTCTTTCCATTTTCTGAGATCCTCTTCGATTTCTTTTTTCAGGATATTATAATTTTCCCTGTACAACTCTTTTACATCTTTCATTAAATTAATTCCTATGTATTTCATTTTTTTGGATGCTAGTGTGAAGGGTGTGGCTTCTCTTATTTCTCTGTCAGTGATTTTGTTGTTAGTGTATAAGAATGCTATTGATTTTTGAGTATTGACTTTGTATCCAGCTATGTTGCTGAATTTACTTATTATATCTAGGAGTCTTTCAATGGAGTTTTGGGGGTCTTCTATGTGGAGTATCATATCATCTGCAAATAATGATAATTTAACTTCCTCTTTTCCTATCTTTACTCCTTTTATTTCTCTCTCTTGTCTCTCTGGTTAGTATTTCCAGTACTATGTTGAATAGGAGCAGTGATAAGGGACATCCTTGTCTTGTGCCTGATTTTAAGGTAAAGTCTTTCAGTTTTGGGTCATTTAATATGACACTGGCTGTTGTTTTGTCATAGATGGTCTTTATCATATTGAGGTAAAGACTATCTATTCCAATTCTCTATAAATTTCTTATGATGAATAGGTGTTGGATCTTATCAAAATCTTTTTCTGCATCTATAGAAATGAGCATGTGATTCTTACTTTTGGTACTATTGATATGTGGATTACACTTATTGATTTACATATATTGAACCATCCCTGCATGCCTGGGATGAATCCCACTTGGTCATGGTGCATAAACTTTTTTATGATTTGCTACACACTGTTTGCCAATATTTTATTGAGAATTTTTACATCTATGTTCATTAGGGAGTTTGGCCTGTAGTTCTCTTTTTTAGTTGGGTCTTTCTCAGGTTTTGGTAGTAGAGTGATATTTGTTTCCAGGAATGACTTAGGGAAAATTGCTTCCCTTTCAATTTCATTGAAGAGTTTGAGGAGTGCTGGCATTAAGTGTTTGTATTTCTTATAGAATTCTGCAGTGAATCCATCTGGGCCTGGGTTCTTCTTTGTTGGTAGGGACTTGATTACATTTTCAATTTCATTAATAGAAATTGGGCTATTCAGCAGTTTTACATCTTCTTGATCCAGCTTTGGTGGTTCATATGTTTCTAGGAATGTGTCCATTTCTTCTGTGTTATCGAACCTATGAGAGTAGAGGTTTTCAAAATAGGTGTTGATCTTCTGTATTTCCAAGGGTCAGTAGTGATTTCACCTTTTTCATTCTGTATTGCATAAATTTGAGTCTTTTCTTTCCTTTTTTAAATTAGGTTGGCTAGGGGCTTATCAATTTTATTTATTATTTCAAAGAACTAACTCTTTGTATCATTGATTCTTTGTATTGTTTTCTTAGTCTCTATTGCATTAATTTCTGCTCTGAACTTTATAATTTCCTCCCTTCTTTTGGTTTTGGGCTTGGCTTGCTCTTCTTTTTCTAGATGTTTGAGGTGTAATATCATGTTGCTTATTTGTGTTTGTTCTGTTTTCCTAGTGGGAACTCAGTGCAATAAATTTTCCTCTGAGGATCACTTTCATTGAATCCCACAGATTCCAGTAAGCTGTATTTTTGTTTGCTTGTAGATATTGTTTAATTTCTTCTTTAATCTCCTCTGTGACCCATGGATTACTCAAGTGTATTATTCAATTTCCATGTGTCTCTGGGTTTTTTGCAGTTACTTTTATCATTAATTTCTAGTTTCATGGCAATATGATCCAATAACATGCATGGGATAATTTCAATTCTTTTGCATTTACTTAAATATGTTCTGTGGGTTAGTACATGGTCTATTTTAGAAAATGCCCCATGTACTGCTGAGAAGAATGTATATTCTGATCTTGTTGGATGGAACACTCTGTATAAGTCTATCAAATCCATTTGTTCACAAGTGTGACTTAGTTCTGTTATTTCTTTGCTGATTTTCTGTCTAGTTGATCTATCCCTTTGTGTCAATGGTGTGTTAAGGTCTTCTGTTATAATTGTGTTATTGCCTATTTGATTTTTCATTTCTGTTAATACTTGCTTTGTATAGCTGGGTGCTCTGGAATTTGGTGCATATATATTTAAGATTGTTATCTCTTCCTCTTGCAGTTTTCTCCTAACTAGTATGTAGTGACCTTCTTTATCTCTTTGGACCATTCTTGGTTTGAAGTTCACATGGTCTACAAACAGAATAGCTACCCCCACTTTTTTTGAGTTCCTGTTGCATGGAGTATTGTTTTCCATCCTTTGACTTTCAGTCTATGGGTTTCCTTTTGGGTTAGATGGGTTTCTTGTAGACGGCATATGGTTGGACATTGTTTCTTGATCCATTCTGCCAGTCTGTTTCTTTTAATTGGTGAATTGAGGCCATTTATATTGATGGTTATAACTGTCATATATTGGTTTATTGTTGACATGTTATCTTTCTGATGTTGTATCTTAACTTTCCATTCTGTTTAATTGTCTGTCTTGCTTAGTGATTTTTTTCCTATGTGTATCTAAAATGTCTTTCAGTATTCTTTGTAGGGTTGGTTGGTGATCATGAAGTTCTTCAGCTGTTGTTTGTCATGGAAGTATCTTATTTCTCCATCCATTTTGAAGGACAGTTTTGCAGGGTACATCAGTCTGGGTTGGAAGTCATTTCCTTTAGTATCTGAAACACTTCACTCCATGCTCTTCTTGACTTCATTGTTTGTGTTGAGAAGTCTGCTGTGATTCTGACAGGTTTTCCTTTAAGGATGACCTGTCTTTTCTCTCTAACAGCTTTTAATATTCTGTTCTTATGTTGGATTTCTGGGATGGTTATTATTATATGTCTTGGTGTAGTTTTGTTTTGGTTATGGCTCTTTGGAATTCTAAATACTTTACTAATCTGTATGTCAGTTTCCATTCTCATGTTGGGAAGTTTTCAGCTTTTATTTCTGTAAATAGCCTCTTAATATCATTTGTGTTGCCCCCTTCTTTTTCATTTATCCCTATTAATCTTATGTTGTTTTTCTTTGCATCATCTTGCAGCTGTTGAATTGTTATTTCCTGATTTCTTGTTATTTTTAGAAGATCTTTCCTTTCCTGTTCACTAGCTACAATCTTACCTTTGAAGTCTGAGATTCTATCTTCATGTTCATTGAGGCAGTTTTTGCAACTTCCAATAGAATTTTTGGTTTCCTGTATATCTCTTTGAATCTGCTTCATGCATCCTATTTGTTTCTTAAACTGTTCATTCAGGGATTCCATTGTTTTGCTTTGTTCCTCTAATTTTTAGCTGTGTCTTCGTTAGATGCATTCAGTATTTCTTTCACTACTTTTATCATTTCTTCTTTTACCTGGGACATTATTTCTGATTTGATTTTAAATCTCAATGATAGTTTTTTCCACACTTTTGGGAATTGTTTCAAGTAAAAATCTTACTTCTATTGTACGGATATTTGCGCTAGAAGCAGTTCCTCTCCGCAATATAGTATGAGAGCTCAGATGAAAAATCTTATAGATTCAACCAGGGGAGCCAGGCCTCATAGCTTCCTGTACTTGCTTCTGTATTTCAGTTGATATCATTTCAGGCATTTCAGGTGTATGGCTAGTATTTTCTTCTAGGTACATGGCTCCTAGGCTTTCTTGGGATGGGCTGGAGGTTTGAGATTGCATTTTGGTCTTTCCTCTTGTCATTTTCCTATATTTCCATGTTTCTAGCAATGTTCCAAAGCTTTCCCTGGATGTGTTGGAAATCACCTCCTGCGCCCTCCACTACTGGGACTCACATGGCTTTGGCTCCCCTTGCATGGTGGGCCTGGTTTCCCTGGTTGAATGAAGGTCACTGGGCACGGTCCACTGAAGCCCGTGGAACCTCTGGAGCCTAGTCCAGTGTCCTAGGGGCTGGGTGGGCACCCAGCCACCGGGATCGATGGTCCCACACTTTTCCCGGGCCTGTGCCAGTGAGCTGCAATTCACCTTGCAGCGGTGGTACGGGCCTGGCTCCCCTTTCTGTGGGCCTGGCTCCCCTGGTTGAATCTATAATATTTTTCATCTGAGCTCTCGTGCTATATTGTGGAGAGGAACTGCTTCTAGGGTAAATAGCTGTACAATAGAAGTAAGGTTTTTACTTGAAACAATTCCCAAAAGTGTGGAAAAAAATTATCACTGAGATTTAAATATTCTTATATTTTTGTACATTTTCTTGACTTTTCTAAATTTCTGACAAAACATTGGTTTCCTTTGGTTATCGGAATAAAAATCACAAAACACTATCTGCCCAGTTACTGCTTAAATCCTCAAAATAAAACCTAAGTCACTATAGCAGAGTAGGAAAAAATAACAAAGTTAAAAAGGAAGCAGAAAACCCTAGACAAAGGGATGGAAAGCTGAAGTGTGGGCACCCTTCTCTCCGCACAGCCTCAGGTTCGCCTCTGAAGCCACCCAGACCCCAGCAGCCAGTCCCCCTGGACAAAGCCAGCATTGGCCCCTGATCAAGCCGATGCTCGGATTTGTGACTTTACCCCCACCCCAGCCTCTGATGCACCACGCCCTAAGGGGGGAACGAAGCTCGCGGCTGTGGAGAGGTCCTCAAGGTCCTCCCGCTGCACGTCCTTCCTGAGTAACTACAAAAGGGAACCAGACCCCAAATGAGAAACGTTCTGTGCTCACTGCACGACACTGCACCTCTGCACACCTGACAGAGGCCCTGTCCCTCCTCTGGGTCCCGGGAAACCTGCCTTGAGCACCCACACTGGCTACCAGAAGTCAGTCATCCTCTGCATACACTCTGTCACCTCCGCGCTGGTCCCCGTTTTCCCTGTTTATTTACTGTTTTATGCAGCCTGTACTTCTTAAAGCTATTCCAGACTTTCAGATTCTCCTTTAAAACCAATAAGGTATGACAGAAAGAAAGTATCTTTAAAGATATCTTAAAGGGAAGCGGGAAAGTTACCCCCTCTGCTTCCTTCTTCCCTCCTTCCCTCCTTCCTTCTCTCTACCTTTGTCCTTCCTTCCTTCCTTCCTTCCTTCCTTCCTTCCTTCAACCACCTCCCCCATTCTCTCATCCTCTCTTGTTCTTTCTTTCAACTCCTCTTAGATCAGTGGTTTGAAACTCGAAGGGTGAAGGTAAAATCTGGGCTAGGAATAAAATACTTTTTCGTGAGTGTGACATCAATATTAACCAGAAAATTTTTTTATTGGAGAAAGATCATAATCATTGTCACTTTTCTCTGTAAGATACTTGTTTTGAAATACGAATTTTCATAGATGCAGTGGGATTCTACTATTTACACTTTGTTGTTTAATTACTTCTTAAAAACTGTATATTTTTCAGCCTTAAAAAAGGAAAGAAAGCTTGTTGTTTCCCCTGACATGGATGAACACCTTTGCTTGTAAACATCTTGGATATTCACAGGTATACTCTTGTCATTGTGGGTGGTATGATGGAATGTTTCCTTTTTAAAATGACTGTGCTTAAGTGAATGTAGGAAATTATTACCTGACAGAGATGAGTCAGTAGTTCCTGAACTCTGGTCTTGTCAGGTATGAAGATGCTTCACGGTGATGCACATGGAAGCTGGAGCCGCGTGAAGAGTGGGCATTATGTGAGGCCTGTGTGTCACCCGGGAGCTCCTGATGTGAGTCATGGGGTGACAGGAAGAGGAGGCAGGACCATGATCCTCAGTGAGTGGGTGGTACATCCTTCACACTGATGAAGGAGTGGGATGATAAATTCACAGGAACTTATTCAAAAGGAAAATCTCTTCGTGAGTTGAAATGTCCTGGTTTCAGTACTTTATGTTTCTGTCCTAGAACACCAAAGGGAAACCATCTAGCTTTCTTACAAAGATTCTCAGTGGTCCTTTCTATTAAAAGAGTAGAGAAATGGGTGCCTATTGGTCACTTGTCCATTGTCGGGACAAAATACTCAACCATGTCTGCAACTTGGAAGAGAGGTTTACTTTGGCTCACGATTTGAGTCCATGGTCTCCAGCTCCAAGGCAGACATGGGACAGCGGAGGGCCTGGCAGAGGACAGCTGCTCACAGCTTTGCAGCCAGGAAGCAGTGAGAGAGGGGAGGGCAGGGGTGAGACTCTCCCTTTCCAGGCCACACCCCCACTGAGGGCTTCCGGCCTGGCCCTGCCCCTCACTGCACATTCAGGCATGAATTGATCATGATCCAATCGCCCCAGGATCCTGTCACCTTCCAAACATGCCAGAAGGGCACACATACCATCACGTGTGTTGCGCTTCTAACTTACCGCTGGAATTTGTGTGGGGATAGATTTATCTCCAGGAAACAGTTTTCAGGGTGGAGAGACTACATCTTTCATGAACATTTGATCTTTCCTAAGAAAACTTTTATATCCAAAATGTGGAATAACTGCGTTATAACTCACATATTTCTGTAGCTCTGAGGGGAAGATGAAACAGGCTTTGTGATCATTACCACTGAAAAAATATGTGATGTTTGGAGCAAAACTGCTTCTTTGCTGATGGGAGTTAGGAACCTCGGCCTCCCGCTTGACGCTAGAGTGAAGGAGAAGCAGCATGGACATGGCCATCCTCCGAATGTCCTCCAGGTGTCCAGTAGCTAGAGCACACGCCTGGAGCACTGGCTCACTGCCGCATCACCGATGGGCACTGGCTGACAGCTACAGCTCTACCACACGATAGCTCCTCAACTGAGTGGAAGCTCTGGGGTACCAATGCACACCCCAGATCTCACATTACAGGGCGTAGAGCATATATGTATTCATTTCATTCAGAAAGAAGTTTTGGATAGTTGGCAAGGTTGGTCTATGGAGGATGCTTCATCTCGAAATCTGAGGGTTGGTACCAGCCTCTGCATGGCTCACTGAAGGGTGGGTCCAGACACCAAAGAAAATAGACTCCTCTTCCCGACATGCTCTTGTTCCCCTTTTATTTTATTAATTTTATAACAAGTTACTCCTATTTGGGGAGACACTCTCAGGAATGGTCTAACTTTAGCTCTGGATTTCAGCAGTCTTCTCTTTATACCCTACACATAGGTCTTTCGTGGCTTTTGTAGCAGATGGCAAATTAAGACACCTCCTGAAACCAGAGCACTTGCAATATGGGAGCAACAGAGCAGTAAGGAGACCCCCTGTCTCTCCACTGCAGAACTCAGCAGCGCAGACTCACCAAGACGGACTCTCTGCTTTCTGCTCCCCGTTACTCAATGCGTCTGCGTTCCTGGAAGGCGGGTCTCTCTTTTATCTTTCTCCTTCATCATCTCAAAGCTTTCACTACTGTAATGTCCTTTATAAATCAGTTCTTTCTCTGTATTAAGCTCTTCTCATCAGAATAATACCTTTCACTACTATTCAACTCAGTTTCTTTTTCCAGCAAAATTTCTCCGAACAGTTACTGTATTAGGCAGCTTCCTGTTGCTGAACGCAATACCTGATATTCACAGTGTAACAAGGAGAGGTTTGATTTGACCCATGTTTTCAAAGGGATTCCACCCATGGTCACCTGGTTTAAGGCACAGACACCATGGCAAAAGGGCCCAGCAGAGCAGAGCTGCTTAGTTCATGGTGGCAGGAAGCAGAGCAGCGGAAGAGTGTCAGAGAGGATGGGGTGAGCGACCGGATGCAGTTCGCAGCCTGGTGCTTTTGCAGCCCATCCAGGTCCCAGGAGCAGGCTTGCCAGTCTGCTGGATGGTTTCTAATCCCATGGTGTCGACATCTCAGGATGAAGGCACAGAGCTATGCTAGAGCTATTACCTCTGTTTCCTCACCACTAATTAAATTACCCGCTCCACCACTCTATGGAAACTGGTTGTGGTCAAGTTCAGCAATGACCTGTATATATGCTGATAAACCCAGTGATTCGCATTCTGTCCCCATTTTAGTTGACCTCATAGTAATATTCAACATAGTTAAATCACCTGGTCTCCATTAATTCTTTTTTTTTTTTTTTAACTTGCCCTCTGTTGGTTTGTTTTCATTCTGTCCACTTGGTCACTGGTCAGTCTTCTGACTCCTCTTGACCAAATGTCTGTGCCTCTCAAATGCAGGTGTTGAAGCTCTAACCCTGACATGGCTGTGTTTAGAGACGTGACTGATTGAAGTGAAGTCATTGTGTAAGGACCCTGATCCAGCAGGATTAGTGTCCTCACTGGAAGAGACGCGAGAGATGGTGAATGTCTTACATGGTGACAGAGTCACTGTGTACCAGGCAGCACAGAAGACTTCACTGACAACTGGGATGGGCTGTCCCATCCCAGCTGGAGCCATGACCTCATGCTTTCCAGAAGCAAGAGGCAGATCTCTACTTTCCAAGTGACCCAGCCTTTGGCATTTGCAGTCCCAGCAGCTGGACATAGTCTCCAAGGTGGCCCTCCCGATGCTCTCTACCAAAATCACCCCTCCCAACCTCCCCTTCTCGGTAAACAGCCCCATCACCCACTCTTAATCATTAAACATTCTCCGCTCCCTGGGTTCTTTTACCTCTGACTCATAGTACTTCATCAAGTCCTGTCCGTTCCACCTCAAAGCTTACTCTGTCTGTGCCCATCCTGTCCACCCTGTGTCCGCCCAGCCCACACCACCATCCTCGCTCAGCTGGGCAGCAGTGTAAACTTGCTAACAGCTCTGCAGCCCTCACTCTTCCCTCCCAGTGCGCTGTCCTCGTGGAAGCGAGAACATTTTACATGACATGAATCAAAGGCCATGGTGTCCCTCTTTAAGCTTCCTAGTGATGTCCAGCTTAGGAAGTCCTATCACAGCCCTGTCACTCCCGACTCATCCAATTCCACCTTCCAGCTACCCCGGAGTCCTTCATTCCTCAGATGCCTTTGGTTTGCTGTTATCTTTGTGCCAGTTGTCCGTTTGGGGACTTTTTCCCTGAAACTTGACGCCAGAGGTCTTCATGCTACTTGCATCTCCACGTGTCTGTCATTCCCTCTACATGGTCTCCAACCTCAGGCGCTGCACAGGAATCACGGCCTTAGCTGGGGAGTACGCATAGCGCTTCGCACTAAATGGACTTTCACTGGTTATGTTCTTTTGCTTGTTTTCGTTCGCTCACTAGCATGTCAGTTCCGTGGGGAGAGGATGTTGTTTGCTCTCCTTTTTAACTTCCATCTTTTAAACTAATTTTTCTAACTATGTAAACAATAGGTTGATCCAGCTCTGCTTCAAAAGTTTATGGTGACATCCTTGTTGTGAGTTTTGTGGAGAAACCCTATTTTTAAAACAAATTATAATAATTGGCTTACTCTTTAAAATTACTTCTCAACACAGCTGGATTGCGCTGGGAAGTAAATTAACAGTGGAGACTATCTCACCGTGCTGATGCGGAGGTGGGCTGCTGCCTCACTGCCTGCTCCTCTCTGGTAACTAATATGTAGTCGCCCTGTAAAAACCCGACTGTAAACTATTTACCATGAGACCACTGACCATTTTAATTATGTAGTTCCTAAACTCAGCCGTGTCTTACTGTATATTATAAATAGGAAGGGAGAGAGGATCATCTAAGGGGGGTGAAGCTTGTAAAGCAGCTTGTCTTATTATAAACACCACCAAGTTAAGTTTTTTTGGTCACAGTTAAATTCATCAGCCAGCAGTCAGTCTTCACATATCTGGTCCTGTAAATGACCACTGTTTTCACGGCTGAATATCTGCAGTGTTTGGATCCTAACATGGGAATTCATTGTGCTATTACTACTATTCTTTATTTTTTATATTTAAATATTTTAAGTCAGAAAAAAGGAAGCAAAGTATCCTACACTCATGTGTTATTATGCAGTAACTGAGTCAAATTGCTTTCTAATATAAATATACAAAAACAATCATAAATTGTTTTTCTTGTAAATTTTTTTACAAGTGCATAAAATAGCCGGTTAAGCTTTGTTCTCAAAGATCTTAGAAAATTTTTCCTGCTATGGATAAATTTAAACATGTAGTCCTAGCCTGGAAAAATGTTTCAAAAAGTTGTAAATCGGAACAATTAGGGATGTTATATAGTTGTATGTACTCAGAATTTTGATGTGTTCTGTTGAAATCTTTTCAGTCTACATTTACATAAGGAAGTAACTGGACCAGCTTTCTCTCTTAGCTCAAAACTTCGCTTATCAAAGATAAAGATCACATTATTTCATATTTCCAAAAACTAGAGTTCGGGATGTTACCGAGGGACAGTGTGATAATTGTCTGCACATTCTATCAGTTATATTTAAGCACTTATTCCTTTTTCTTGTTAGTTTCTAATCATTAAAACTGCATTCAGAGCTTGCTAGTAATCTAGCCCTCCAGCCACTATCCCCAAATTCTCCACAGAGAGGGTGAAAACCTTCAGCTGCTTCTCACTCCACAAAGGCAAAAGGTTGGGAGGGAGACACTCCCAAGAGAGCTGTGAGTCACCCAAATCCCCTGCCCTAAGCTCACGGCTGCCCCACACCCCCTATGGAAAAAGGTTGAAACCTCCTCCATCTGGACCAAATAATGGGGGGATCTCCCCTCCTTCGGCACTGACTCCTCATCTGAATTGCATGTTTGTAAGCTAAGATCTGCTTTCAACGTGTTTTAGGCGTGTTTACACCCATCGCCTTCCGGAAGTGGGGTCCAGGACAGCTGTGCTGGCTGAGCAGAGCTGGGCTGGTCACGCGCCATTCCTTCATTATTGCATGCGATCTCCAAGGGTCCCTCACTGGTCATCCTCGGTGCCACACGTTTCCTTCATAGAGAGAGAGTCACGGAGCACAGTGTAGAGGAAGGAGCTCCTGCCCGCACTCTGGCTGGTGGTGCCCCGGAAGTCACAATCACACTTCCTGCCACACTGTCTTCACCACTCCAGTCACACGGGAAGGATTTTGGGCACCCGTGCTTCACTGTCTCCTCATCCCCCAGATGACGGGAAGAGGTCAGAGAGCAAGGGCCACGGGGCTGCTCAGTCGCGTGAGTTCCCGAGGCAGAGCAGGCTGTCTAAAAGTATTGGTGGGAGCAAGGCCAGCAGGGGGAAGGAGTGAAAGCCGGTGAGAAAGGGGAAGGAAAGGAGCAGCTGGAAAGGGAACAGGGAGGGAGGAAGAAGGCAGGGGTGGAGCAGGGGAATAAAGGGGAGAGCAGATCGGGGGTCCTGGGGGAGAGGCAGGGAGGAAGGGGTGACATCTGCTTGCCCACGTGACGGTCATTCTCACCACTCAGTGAAGCTGATAATTCTGTGAGTCAACAAGGTGCAAACTATTAGACTATACAAGTTCACAAAATACTACACTGTGCTTGTTCACTGCCAAACCACCCCAAACCCTTGGATCTGGTGTATACACAAATGATTGAAAAAATATGAAATAAATGGACAAAAAGCTCTTTCAAGTGCAATGAGAGAACCGGGTTTTGCTTACAATTAACACTCGCCTTGCTTCCTTGATTTACGTGTCTCCCAACTAACTCAGACATCGAAGCCCCAAACCTATTTTTAAAGCAACCTCCAAGGACACCAGGGAGTCAGTGGACAAGAACCTCCGACCCATGGACTCTACGCTGATTGATGATCAATTCTGATCTCAGCAAGTCTGGCTCACCGTTGCTTGAGATTCTGTGGAAAGAGGAATCTGTGGAAAGATCAATACTGAGATCAGTATTGATCATCGATGAGTTGTGAAGTACTTTGGACTAACTAAAAAAAAAAGGAAATCTTTTCTTCAGCTGCCACTCAGGAATTCAGGGAAGGGAATACCCTAGCTGCCCTCTGAGCCTCTCCTTGACCCAGCCCCCGCCCCTGCACCACCCCCACCCTGTATGTCCCAGCCCCGGCTTGATCTCCTCTCTGTCCACGCTACAGAGCATTGTGAGTACTTCTTACATGTTCTGTGAGCAGCCGGAGGCCAGACGCCAATGCCGTGCTGTGTCTTTCTTTCCAGCGTCTAGGATCTATTCAGTCATTTCCCTTTGGAGATCCTGATCTAGTTCTCAATAAACATACGGTGATGAGATGGTCAGGCTTTCATCCATGACGTCTAATTCCACCTGTTTCTTGGTGAAAGTTTGTAAACTCACTGCAGGGTGGGTCTGAATGGTGACCGGTGACTGGAGATGGAATCTTGTTGACACTGAGTTCCACCGTCTCTAGCCTAGCTACAGTCACAGCAGTCACTAATGCTGGGCCTCCTGGGAGATGATACCCAGCCGAGACACCCCCGCCCCCCTGCCCTTCCCGAGGTCACTGGAAGCCTCTTGACCAACACAGCTACAGGGCTTTTGATTTACTCCAAACGCTTAGCATCAACTACTCTGAGAGGCAAAAAGAGTTACAAATAAAAGAAGTAAAAAGTAGGCAAATTTGCCCTTACAGTTCATTTCATCTTTCAGATGTTTAATCATGTGTGCTTTTTTGATATACCTTTATTATCACAAATTCTCAAAATACCTTTTTAATTTTCTGTGTCAGAATTAACTTTTCATGTTTTGGGGTCTTTTGTTAACGGTAGGACTAACTCCTAAAAGGACAGTGTCACACACCCTGTTAAGTCCCTGCGTAATACCAGCTTGCACAAAATAGTGTTAACCAGGTGTTTGATAAAGAAAAAACCTGCACAGGAAAGTTCTGTGAATTAATTCACATTGGATGGAACAAACAGCAGCAACCGAAGAATTAATTCTACATTCTCTTTCAAACTTCATTACTATGGACAATGCAAAGTTAAATATTTGACTGGGTGCTATGTTAGCAGGTCAAATACAAATTACTCTCAAAAACTTTGGAGATACAAGCAGTAGAGCCAAAGGCTTTTCAGCAAGAGGAGAGTGCTCAGTATGATGATAACTCGCCAGTGGTGTGCACTTCACGTAAGCAACTGTTGGAAGTACCTTGTATTTATTATTTCTTGTGAACTGCACACTCCTATACTGTTTTAGTCACTTTCTCATCACTGGGGCAAAATACTCAGCACCTGGAACTTGAACAAAGGTTTATTTAGCACACAGCTTCAGACGGTTAGTCCATGGTCTACAGACTCCGAGACAGAAAGGGCATGGAGGAAGGGTACGGTGGAGGAAAGAGGCTCACGCCATGGCAGCCAGGAAGCACAGAGGGACCAGGGACAGAAGTACACCCTTCCAGCTCCCACCCCAAGTGACCACCTCCAAACAGTACAGTCAGCTACGGACGCTTCAGTGGGCCAGCCCAGCAGTGCGCATGGCAGCCCTGAGACCCAGCCAGCTTCCAAAGCCCCGCATCCGAGTGCACGAGACCTTCAGGAAACGCTTTAGATCTAAGCCACAGCAAGTGCCACTGCTGCTGTTGCTTTCACAGATGAAGAAATGACCCATAGAGATGTTAAGGAGTTTGTCTGGGACCAAGGAGCAGGTGACAAAAACTGGCATTAAGACTACCAGACTGCCTTCAAAGATGGCACTGTCTTCCCATATTATTCTGATCATTGTCAGCATCTTAAACCTTCGAAGTCAAATTTATAAAGTCACTATTCACACCAGACTGAGCGCCAGTTCTGTCTGGGTAGGGAGGTTATAGAAGCCTTACAATAGCCAACCCGGCAACCAATATATATTCTGCTTTCAGGGTGGAGGGTGAATGTAAGTGCACAGACTTGGCTCTTAATCAGACTTGCTCTTAAATTCGGTAAGAAAACAACCATATTCACTTTAAGTATAGAAAGTTAGAAGGGTAATATAGGTTCAAAACCTGCAATTGTCTACAGGTCAAAACTGAAAAGCACAGTCTGTCTCTGTGGACAGTCTCCAGAGTGACAATTTTGCAAAATACTGAAAATCCTTCAAGGTGTTTAGAAAGACTATAAAGATGTTTTATGAAGATGGCACAAAAACACTTTCTCATGAGCAGACAGGAAGCTCAACTTGGAATTTCAAATTAACTTTTTGTATGATGCATTATTTAATAAATGTTAGCATTAATTTTTAAAGGGTTTAATTTGCATACCATTACTGAGCCAAATGGTTGATGAGGATCACAATTAAAGAAAGATGCCCCATTCATTTACTAAGAAGAAAAAATCTAACAAAGTCAAATCTTCACCATTAAACCGAATAAAGGCAGCTTATAACTGCCAAAAGTGTAGAACTCCCTGACAGAAGCAATTTAACTCCTGTGATTATTTAAATCAACCTCCTTTATGCATGACCCTAAGCAAAAACTCAGTATCTTCCCAAGGAATAGGTATTTTTTTTATACTTTAGACTTCATATATCAAAAAACGCATTAAGTAAAAAAGAAAATTAGGGATTTGGGTTTGGAGATAGAAATATAATTTGAAAGAATATACCACCACTTAGTTTACACCATGGATACAATGCACACATTTAAAATGGATATAAAATGGAAGACACTTCACTAGCATTTGTTCTAAAGTGATTCAAGCTGGTTTTTATCCAAAGGATTTATGCACATTATAGACAGAGTCCATTGTCTGCCCACCCATCATCTGTACTGAGCTTACTATTTTCACGTGCATCTCTCCCACAATCTAAAAGAAAATGCAGTGTTTCCTGAGATACTGTGTTCGAGGCAAAGGATCACTGCTGAGTGACAAACACATGAGAGTGATCAAGTTAGTGTGTGACCGACTTGTACCAAGGCGCTGTCATGGATTAGATCTAAAACGCTTCCCCAGATTCTCATGAATTCAGAGCAAGACTGGTGTTCAGTTGGGGATCAATCCACCGATGAGATCAGAAAGATGGCATCATTGAGAGGGGATGGAAATGGAGGCAGCACTGGGGTGAAGAGAGTGGACTGTAGGTGCATCCGTCAGCTGTCCTGTTGTGGGAACACAGATCCTGACACCCACAACTTTAAGGAGGAGAGGTCGAACTAGGCTCGTGTTTTCAGGGAATTCAGTCCATGGACAGCAGGTGACAAGACAGCAGCATCATGATGGAAGGGTGTGGTGGGAGAAAGCTGCTTAGTTTTTGCTCTAAGTTATCAGGCAGAGATAGTTCAATTCTTCCCAAATGGGTGTGGCAAATTTGGGGAAAAGCAAAATATATACTGAGTTGTGTTCTCAGGAACAAGACATTTTCCTCTGCCTTGCCAAGAATGCCTGCCACACTTACATGTAAAAATTATACCCCAAAACTCATTTCAACCTATTTTAAGAATTAATACAATTTAAATTTTCATTGTAACGCACTTTATAATTCTAAAGTGAATGATGCTAGCAATAATTGTGATTCTTTCCCCTATAAGGAAAGAAAGTTTTGACTGATCGCATATTTGGAAAATATAAACCTTTGAATCAAATTCCTATCATCAAAAACTATAAGCCGAAATTTCTACTTAAATTTAAGAGGCAATGTCTTATCTGAGAATGGTCCCAAATTACCAAGGACAGATGACTAGATGGCTGTAAAAAGCATAAACACCGAGACTGTGGAACCCACTGGCTTCTCGTTCTTAAAGGGTGGAACTCACCAATGTTAGCTGCATTTTCGTAGGTGCAGTGTTATCCAGGTGGACGAACTAACGGGAAGGCCACAGCACAGCTGTCTGCAGATATCAGGCTTTGTCTTGACATCCTTTGGGCTAAGTCATCCACGCTGCACTTGTAGAAAAACAATCTACTGATTGCTTACTCTTTGGCGGGGGAGCGCTGTCTAACCAGCTCACTTTTAAGATCGTCCCTGTGGAATTAAAGGCCAGGAGCTGCTTGGTTTTGAAGTGACTGCCATACACACCTAGGGCTGCTTTGTGACTTTATTTCATAGTTGCAGGGGTAGTGACTGCCACCCAACACTCCAAGGCTGAAGTTGGAGTGGCTATCAGTAGTACTTCCATTCATAATTTATTTTTTTATTTTATTATCTAAATTTCTGAGTTGCTATTATGACAGATAATAATTTTAGTCAATTAAAAAATTGGAGCAATTTACAGGCAGGCATTGAAATGTTTTTAATTATATATAGTTTTATGAGATGAAGGTATTTAGCTGTCCATAAAATCACAGAGGCAAGATATATGACAAATGCAAAACTAAATTAAATTTCCTCCCACTAAAGAAGTAGACCAAAACAATGACAAAAACCATGAGTGGAATTGCAGGCTAGGCATCCTTTCTTAAAAATCACCGTGGGGAAGTTCGCTCATTAGGAGTTAGATTCATCTCAATGGAAGTGAGGAAAAATAAGTATTCCGTTGCCCATGGCACCAAGGGAACTTTTCAATGTTTGGTTTATACTTTTAACAATTACTTCAAAATACATTAAATATGTACAATAACTAAAATGGAGTTAACCATAAAGAAAAATAAAAGAAAATGGAATCAATTTTTTGGCACCAAGAATCCGAGTAGCTTTGGTAAACCATTCGGGGCTGAAGTAGCTTCATCTGTGTAGCTAAGCTGTCCTGCACGTAGCCTGCCAGCGTTAGTGTGGGACAGTGACACCTGGGGAAGTGGTGCACGTCCCCAAGGAATAAAAGGAGGGAAAGGACCTGAAAAGGGGTATTTCTGTAACACAAGAAAGGCAGGGCCATGAATATGTACAGGAATACAAAATATTATGAATTATATTCAGTTTTGAAAGTTGTCATTGTCCACAGGGATTACATGAATAAGTGCAGCAGCAGCTTGGCTGTGTGGACAGCCCGTCAGCACTGCCCACAGGAGCCCTTGTTACCCTCCCTTCACTCTTGCACATGCCAGACAGTCAGTGTCTCTGAATAAGTTTCCTCCTGGTTTGGGCGGAAAGTAGCAGAATCAAGTCACTAACCCGGTTTCTCCTAACACCAAGATCACTTTTCAACCCGATACCGGTAGCTGTCTTGCAGAGAAAGCTCCAGCCTTTTGGATCTTATTTGTTCACTGGTTTTTTGTTTAAGAATTGGATATCTATAGTCTGAAAGTTGTCTCTAAAACAGTGCTCCACTTGGTTATTAAACATTCTAAGATGTTTTTTAAACATATAAGGTAAGCTAAATGGAAACATAGTAACTTTAAACTAGTGGAAAGAAGGATTATGCATTATCAATTTACTGAATGTAATGTAGGTGAACTTAAATATCTGTTTTTATCAAACCTCAGCATGTGACTGGATTTTCAATTCCAACTGAAGCACTTAATATCAGTGTGAATTTGAACAAGTAATTCATCATTTCATGCCTAAGTTTGTTCCCATAGTGAGGACTAAAATAATGTACTTCAAAAATTATTTTGAAGATTCTATGGCATAATAAATATAATAGCTCTGCAAAATTAAAGCATTTAAATGCATCGTTAATTGGTAGGAAATCATGCAAATCTTTCTTTCTGACGCTGTTTCTTTGTAGACGCTTCTGACATGGAAACGAGTAGGTTAAATATTGAAAATGTTGATAAAACCAGAATTAATCTGAGAAAATTAGTATCCTCCTAAACTGAGGCTGGGATATTAATTGATATAAACTTTTGGCAATGTCTTTTGATATCGTAAAATGTGCCTAGCCTTTGATCCATCCTTTCCACTGTAGGAATTTACCCTAAGGCAATATTTACAAAGTTTTCAAAGGATTGAAGTTGGGTTTTTTAGCAGCAAGAAAAAAAAAAAAGAGGAAACCACATAAATGGCCATTAAAAATCATATACTGTATCAGTATAATGGAATACCAGCAATGTGTACGGAGAGGGGAAGCTTAAAACACCAAAATCAGATGTCCAAGGAGTACTATGTTAAGAAACAAAAGGGAAATCAGGCTTATATGGCAAGGTAATTTTTTAAAAAATATTTTTGACAGATTTCAATACACTTTAGAAATGGGCTAACAATATAAAATGAAGCAAGATGCTAACAGTGACTGAATGTGTGGGCCACAGTGGGTGATGCTGGGGGGGACAGAGCTGGGAAGTTTCTTGCTTATCTTCTGAGTCCTGGTTTTAATGTTTTCATTATGAGTGTGTACATTTTTGGAATTATAATATATTAAGTGGTTTGATGCTTAATATATTAATTAATTATATTAATATAATAAGGACAAGATATAAATAGTAAATAAAATTAATGGCTTGGTGAGACAGGAAATAAAACAATAATTTGTTTTTTTAAAAAAAAGAAGCCTGCATTGTCTACAACACACTCGGGTGTAAATGAGGCCATGGAAAAATATTCCTAAAATCAGCCTCAGGAGGAGGCCACGACTGTGTATAATGAGTCCACTCTGCGCCATATAGAATTTCTATGCTGTCTTTTAAAAACTGGAGACAAATTCTAATGAAGGGGCTTTATCAGGTGCTGTTTTATTTGTCCATGGCCTTTTCTCTCAGGTTTTTAGTCTCTGTCACTCACAGGTCAGTTGTTCGGTTGGTGAGCTGATCCCCCACCGTCCAGCACAGCCCGCTGGGCACTGGTTTATCCCTGATGCCCCACACTGTGCCAGCCCAGAAAACTCTTAGGACCTCGGGAATGTTTCAGGCATCACAAAGGCCAAAGAACTACTGAATAGATTCCATTATTAAGAGGGAAGTTGGACCCAAACAGCGCGTGTCCCCGCAGTGCCCACTGGTCAGTGCTCACCGCCTGGCCTCCCGCTGGACACTGCAAACACCTTGGCTCCACTTTCGCCCTGAGTGATAGTCACCTTGGGTCACAGCTGTAACTTAGAACCAGCGTCCCAGATGCAGGACACCGCCGAGGCACGCGTGGTGCCTGATGCTGGCGTGTGTCCGTCTCCTGCCAGAGGTCCCCTCTGTGTCTGCAGAGGCTGCCTCCTCCTCCGCCTTGGACCTGTTTGCACCTCTGTTTCCCAGCATGCTCAGTAAGTTTTTAATGGAATGTTTGGAAATGCACATGGAAAACTACTGGACGTTATCGATGGTTCTGGCTGACGTGATCCTCTTCCAGAAATGCTCACCTTGTGTCTGGCGTTTGTCAGGCTGGAGACAGAGCTCTCAACTCTAAACTGTGAGTGATTTTATTAGACATGGGCTTCAGACTTGTGAGTGTGGGGCTCTTTCTTGCAGGCCTAGATCAGAAGAATGGGCCCCTCATCAGTGTCTCTCTTCTTCATTCTCCCAAGTCTGATCTTGGACTCCTGAGCACAATCTGCAAGCTTCGGGTGGCTTCTCTGTCTGCATGCACATGCATGCGTGTGCGTGCATGCGTGTAACTAGCTTCATAGGCAGCTACATCTCCAGTCCTTCTAAAAGTTATTTTATTTCAAGACAGGGTCATGCTAAATTCCCGAGTTTCCCAGGCTGGGCTGGAGCTTCTGATCCTCCTGCGTCAGTCTCCCTGGTCACCTCCAGTTGATGTCCTGGTGTTTCACCTGCCCCTCCCTGCTCAGCATTTGCTCCACATCACTCACAAATAGCCAAATGCCCCAGATGCTGGAACCACACACCATCGCTGTGCAACCCTATGGCTGTGTCTCTTGCTGTCTCTCTTGCTGTCTGTCTCTCTCGCTGTCTCTGTCTCTCTGGTTTCCCGGGGTCTGGACTCCCACAGTGAAGAGCCCACAGACTCACTGGTGGGGAAGAGTTGTGGCATCACTGCACTTCTGTCTCTGGGCTCAGGACCCTCGCATGCTGTTCTCTTTAGTGTCACGTCTCCAGATTTTTCACATCACCCAGTCTGGCTTCTCCTATTGATCTGCATGGCCCGGATGGTTGGTCTCTCCCAGCACGGGCTCTGCCTCCAGGAAAGGGTGTGTGTGCAGGGGCTCCGAGGCTGGCTGGCAGAGTTAGCTCGCCCTGGAGTTGGCCACAGCAGGCACTGATGAAAGTGTCCCTGAGAAGAGAATGAGAGGACGGAGCCACAGAGCGGGTGTGGCACCTGTGGGAGAAGACCGGAGACCCCGGCCAAGGCCTCTCTGGTGGCAGCAGAGGTGAGACTCTCATCTCAGGGCTGGATGTCCTTGTCTGATTGCAGCGTGGACACATGGTGTCCACACCCTGGGAGCAGCCCTGCCCTGTGTCTGGCGCCCCCTCAGCAGGGCCTGGTCCCTCTGTGTGATTTTGAGGCACCCTGGCACTTGGGCTGGGGCTCCCAACCACTCCCGGCCACACTGAGGTCCCAGAGTATCCCTGACCAGCACTGGGTGTGCTGGGTGTCCCTCATCAGCACTGCTGGGTTCCAGGTGCCCCTGACCAGTACTGCGGGGGCCGGGTGTCCCTGACGAGTCCAGCATCCCCTGCTCCGGTCCTGGCTCTGTCCCTTTCAGGGTCATCAGCACTCAAGGACCTTGCGACAGCCCCCAGGCTCCCCGGAGTGTCCCCTCACCGAGAAGCAGCACTTTCCGCAGTGTGGGTGGTGATTTCTCAGATTCCACTGCTTCGCTTCCTCCCGCAAAACCTTTGCGAGCACCTCATGGTCTGCAGATTACTGTGCAATAGGTTCTTGGGAAATTGCAGCTTTAACAATGATATTGATGATTTTCCAGAAAAGCATTAGATATGAAAACCCGTGGAAGAGAACTGCATCTGTTTTTAGAAAAATGTCATCACTTTAGACATATTAGGACATTTAAAAGTGAATAAGATGAACTAAGAATTAAAAATCAGAAGCTAATAAAAGAGTAATGAAATAAAGTGAAATATAAGAAGAAATGACAGAATATATGCAATTGGTAAATAATAGTTGCCTCTGGGGGGGAATCAATAAAGAAAACATACTGTGCTAAGGTTAATTTGATATTAAAGAAAAACACAAACAATATGCAGAATATACTATACTAAGTCATGCAGAGCACATTGAAAATTATAACCAAATAACATGTTGAAAGCTATTTAACCTTATTCATAGAAAGCAAGAAATGTTAGTGAAAATAAAATACTCCTAATAAATGGTTTTTAAAGAAAATATAAACTAACAAATTAATTCAATAACCCAAAGAGAATTAAAGTTGCTGTACCCACAACAGAGTGGGTAGCTGAGGTTGTTACCATAGCTACTTGCATCAAAATACAAAGGAATTCATTTAATTTCAGTGAAATATCTTAAGACACACACAGTGAGAAGGAAAAATCTCACAATTTATCAGATGCAATTCTGATAGTAGAAGTTGACAGAGATAGAGCAGAGGAGGCAAATGATCAATCTCATTTTTCAAAATTGTGACAAAACTCCTACACTTAAAAATAAGGCATTAAAAACAGCATACTTGATACTTATACTGCATAGATGATTTATGCAGAAAGGCTACTGATACGAGTAATTGTATCTAAAGACTAAAATAAAAACTCCATATATTCACCTAGGGCAGAAGTTATTCCTATGAAAACACTTGCAAATGGGTGAACAAGGTCTTCACCCTGGGGAGGCCCGGAATCCCAAGGCCACAGGCCCCACTTCCTCCGATGTAAGGTAACGCATGTTCCGGAAGTGAACACTTTTTCCTTTTTTTCCCCCCCAATTTTATTTTTAGTAGTCATTAAAGGGATTGCAATATGCATTTTAAGTGCTGTCGGATTCTGTCAAATAGTATTCCCATTTCTGCTTCTCATTCTTTTTGATGTTGTCCTATATTTCCCTTGTGCATACTCTAAAAGTAAAATACTGACTTTGTGCAATGAAATATGCCTTTCCAAGTGACTGGGGTGTGGGAGAGCCTGTTTTCTGGTTATCTCTCTGGTCATCATTTGTAGGGCTCATTATTCCTGAGCAGAGCCCCCATCTCCGTCTCACGACCTCATCTTCTGTGTGATGTAACTCCCTTCACATTTCCTCAGGTAGAATTCTGCTGAGAATACCTCCCCTCAGCTTCTGTTTATCTAACATGTCTTTATTTTGAAGGGCTTCTTTTTGCTGGGTGAAGAAACCCAGATAGACAGGTGTGTCTGTTTATTCTTCCTCTCAGCACATCAGACTCTCCTCTCCACTTTTTCTGCCTTGCAGAGCTTCTGATGAACAGTGTGGGCGCGGTGGTAGCAAACCCGTGAGACACGTGCTGCCACCTGCTGCTATCACTGAAAGCCCCGAAAGGTTCCCCACCCTGGTCTGGAGTCACTTTAGCTTTGCATTTCCATGCCTATCTTGGAAATGGCTGTTTGTATCATTTGTCCTCATCAAAATCGTTTAATGAAATGGTATCTTAGTCCATTTACTTTTGCTATCACAGAATACTTGATACTGGACAATTTATAGAGAAACAAGGTTTATTTTGGCTCCCAGTTCTGAGACTGGGAAGTCTGGGAGCAGCTCAACAGTACCTGATGGTCTTGCGCTGTCTCCTAAGAGAACAGAAAGAAGGAGAGTGTGAGGGTGTACGAGAGCTAGAGCATGAGGGAAGACTTAATTCGTGACAACTTGCTCCTGTGGTGACTAACTCAGCCCCCAAACCACCTTACTCCGCTCAGTGACCCCCACCTCTGAGGGACCCCAGCGCGTCCCAGCATGGTCACCAAATGCCAGTGTGAGCTTCGGAGGAGACCAATTATTGCTCGCAAACCATGAGTGCCCTGGTGTCTTTAAAAGTAAGTTCAGTCTGTCTAGAATGACTTGAGCTTCTGGAATCTATATATTCATAGGTCTAAACCAAACTTGGAACATTTTCCCTACTCCCACTCGGCCCCCCACCTTTCTCCTTGCTGTCCTGGACTTCATTTACACATGGCGTGGTGCCACGTGATGGACACCGATGACCTGGCCGCCTCTCCAGTCTGCTTCCTGCTGGGCTCCCTTGTGGAGCATTCCGTTGCTGTCTTTGCAATGTGCTGGTCATGTCTATCTACAGTGCCCAGTCTGAAGTTAATCCTGTAACAATACAGTTTTCATTTCAAATAATGTATTTTCTATCTCTAGTCCATTTGCGTTTTTGTGTATGATCCCGTTGTCTTCCCCTCGGGCTGGTTAGCGGCACATACCGGAGCACACAGGCACATTTGTAGTGGCTGTGTTTGGGACCTTCCCTGTTCCATCATCTCTGTCATTTCTGATACTTCTTTTATGGATGGAGTTTCCTATTTCTCATTCTTGGCTATTCTATATTGTATTTCTGAAACTATGAACTTGACATTGTTGGATGCTGGATTTTATTGAGTTCCTTTAAATTGTGTTGTTTTATTTCACTGTGCAGCCAACTTGGAATTACATGGGTATCTCCAAGGAATGCCGTTAAGATATTCTGGAGCGGTCCACAGGCCAACTCAGCCCTGCTGGTATGTCAGTTATCTCTGGAATTGTCCCTGAGCCCCACAGATTTTCTCATCTTCTGTTCAGGCCTTTGGAAATACTGCCATACCCAGCCGTTGCGAGTAGCAGAAGCTGTTACAGTTTGGTGGCTTTTATTCTGGCTCGAGTAATTTATTGAAAGTGATTTCCACACCAGGAGGTGTCAATAAGATCAATACTTACCCAACGTCTCAAGGACCTCTCTTTTCTCCTCTCCTGGACCCTGCAGAACCAGGGTGCTGACCTCCCTGGGTGCTGGTTCTTCTCCTTAGGGGACCGGGCTTTGGTTGGGCCCTGGCAGGACAGCCTGGGAAAGCCCCAAAGCAGCACGTGGTGCAACCGAGGACTTGCCACCACCTAGGTCCCATCTCTCGGGGTCTCGCTTCAGTATCGACCTTCCCTCAGTGTCTAAGTCCTTTGTAAGTTTGCCTGTCCTGTTCTCTCATTGTTTAAAACAGGAAAATGTGATTGTTGTTACTTTGTCATGACCAGAAGCAGAAATCTCAAAATCATAAATATTTAAAATAACAATATGAAAAATAGATATTGTTTACAAGTGTTATGAATATTGAATGCAAAAACTTAAGGACATAAATAGAAATAATGTTAAATCTAATGAGTGAGTTCATTTGAGTGATTAGTTGTATAACAAAACAGCAAACTTAAATTTATAAATTATAATTTTAAAAAGCCCCATTCATAAGTCATAGAATCACTAGAAGTAAACTTAAGAAATGTGAAGTGAGAATTCAGGAAACACTATTCCAGCTTCCTAAAGAAGGCTAAATAGGGAAATACAGTTCCAGATTGTAAGAGCTGCAGTATAAAATAAATGTTCTCCCTAAAAACAGCTATAAATCTTATTCACCACACAGAACAATAAAAGCAAATGATTGCCTTGAGTGACACCAAATTGTCACATGATAGCATCGTATTTTTATTCCAAAACACATGTCATAGAAAACAACAGTATTAGCATGGCGTTTCACCCGATGGGCATCTACAGCACAAAACACTGACTGGTCTTATAACAAGGACAGGCCACCAGCGGCTGCCGTTAATGTCAAGGAAAGAGCCGGATACCCCCTTGATAAGAGTTGGAAGAGCAAATGCAAATAACAACTTACCAATGACATAAGGTAAATGATTTCTCTAAAAAAGAAGGGAAATCAACTAAAATATTGAAAAGTATCAGCTAAAGTACGAAGATAACAAATTGCCTTGGGTAGGAACTGTAATGGCCAGTTATTTGAGTTCAATATCAAGCAAAACAAATCTATATTATTCAGAGATGATGACACACAGATGATAGATTTACAAATAAAGGTGGGAAAATAATATCACAGAAAGCAAATAACCGATTACCCCAGGGAGGAAGGAGAGGAGGCTGACAGCTTGGGGGCAGGGAAATAGGGTTTTAGGGCCCTGGAGGTGGTATTTACTGAGCTCTGTGGTGAACAAATGAACGCACCTTTTATAAATATTACTTGTGGTCTTTTTACTTCATTAGTTTGCTTTTATACCTCTTAATGCATCTTTGTTTATATTAAAAATTTAAATGTATAGAGACGTGTTTAATGTGTACTTGTTCATATCTTCATATAAAAAAGCATAAAACTAAATTTAACAATAAATAGAGTCAAAAATATGTAAGAGTTGCATGGGAATCAGAACCTTGATGAAATGGAGAACTAGTTTTATTTTAGATGAGAAGTCTCAGTATTGTGGATCAGAAATTTCTACCAAATCCTTACATTTTATTCAAGGTCTCTGAAAGTCTGAAAGAACCTAGAAAGAAAAGAATAATCCAGATATGAAACCAGCAGGAGAAATGAAGTTAAGAGATCAGAGGGGAAATTAGCAGAATTAAGACCAAAGAAACAGTCGAAAGCAGGAATAGACCAGAGTCGGTTCTCTCAGAGGACGGGAAGGAGACGGAGGCCAGAGCGAGGGCAGAGTGAGGAAGCGAAAGGGCTGAGAATGTAATGGGTACAAGCACAAAACCCACCCAGCTGAGTATTACTGTGTATCGCAAATGCACGCTCACTTCAAAAACTGAGAAAAAAATTGGCGTGAAGCACAGGTTCCCACAGCTTTTAAAAGAGCTGCGTACCATAGGAGCACGTCCTATCTACCCACAGAACTGGCAGGAATGATGTATAGGATGGGAACAGAGGCACGAGAGAAACAGCGCTCGGAGTGGTGGCGGAGGCAGAGGAGCCACCCAGTACCGAAAAATCAGGGAAACTCAACTCTGCAAACGAATTAATGAATGAATTAATGAAACTTTTAGTAATTCAATAATTTTAGTGTGAGGGAAATTCTACAGCAGAAAGAATATTAGAAAAGATTGATAGATTATTCTACATAAATTCAGCTCAGCAAATCACCATAATCTAAATTAAAGCAAACAATGGCTTAGCATCCCAAAATATATAAAGAATTCCTCAAAACAAAAATGAAAAGAAGTACCCATGTTGTCAGAAAGCAACTTATACATAAGGAAATAACAATAGGAAATATTAAGGCATAATCAATCTTCCTGAACTTAAACATCTCTTATATATTGTATTAGTAGAGCTTTAAAATGTTTTCAATGTGGGCTCGAGTGTGTAGAAAGGGATATTTTTTTACATTGCTGATAAAAGCAGAAATTGGTATTTATAAGAGACAATTTCAGAATATGTACCTATGTGCTCTTTTGCCAAGCAATTTCAGTTTAGAGAACCACATTAAGGAAATAATTGAACAAGTGAGTAACACCCTAACTAAGGGTGCTCCGAGTATTATTATATAACAGCAAAAAGATAAGAGACAACATAAATGTTCAACAATAGGGAAACTGTGAAATGCACACAATAGAATATCATTTTGTCATTAGAAGTTATTTGTGAAATACTTGTGGAGTGAAAATAGCAGGTATTACACAGTCTCATTTATTTTAAGAAAATCACATGCACATGCGCACTGGAAATTGTTCAGAGGCTCAGCACCAAGATTTTAACAGAGTCTTCTCTGTTGGCAGGATTGCAAATGATATTCTTCTTCTTTATAACTTTCCATGTAATATAAAAAATGTTTGGGAAATACAGATCTTCACCAAAAGATACTATGAAGCTGGCAGGAGTTGTCTTTAAATCAGAGTTGACAGGAACATCAGGAGGCATGTTTTCATTATATATTTGCTGAAGTATAAATTTTAAATTTTCAAGAGGGAAAATGTTCACATATACCATAAGTACAGCATTGAATTTAATGGTGAAAAATTACCAGTTGGGTTTGTTGGAAGTCGTTTAATAAATACTATAAGAACTATTCACTGGAATTCTATGCAGCCATTAAAAATGATAATGCATATTTATCCTCAGCAACATGAACCAATGTGAGGAAATCTTAGTATAAAGGAGCAAATTTATGAAGCCTAATGATCATTAACGACATTTGTATCTCAATCTCAATGATGAAGTAGCAACCACAATGCCTCGTCTGTGGATTGGATACCAGTGACTGCAGTTTTGAATTTCACCATGCGAGGTGAAGTAGGTATGATATAAATACTGTGTGTGGAAATCTCACCTACTGCCTGCACGCCCGCTCGGTCCTGCTTACCCGGCAGCTGCACTGAGACTGACCTGGGCTCACTGTGCACACTGACCTCACACGGGCCTGTGTCTAACTTCAAGAGAGAAGAAAGGAAACCAAAGAGGATGCGAAGCAACCGCAAGCTGAGATCTGGTGTTTTGGGGGCAGCTTGCTATCGGGGCCATTCCACCCCCGGTTGTTGGTGGTTCCGATGGCCACGGCTCACTGTGTGTGGATAAAGAGAGGTCGAGGTCGCATCAGAACCCGGGCCACTGTGCAGTGCCGCAAAGGCACCTGGCACTCATTTGGAGCGGGCCACTCCCTGGGACGCAAGCACCTGGACAGCGGCGTCCACGCATTCGCCTGACACCCAGGCCTTGGGTGGGTTCTCACCCTTCTTGGGTGCAGTAAAGGCAAACCCCCGTGATTTATCGGGTCAGTGTTACAAAAGGGATTCACAGCCCCATGTGTCCTGAGAGACCGCGAAGAGACTAGAAATCCATCTGCTTGTTCTTCCTTCAGGTGCGTCAGCAAAGTCGCTGGAAAAATCCACTTTCATCCTTCCCCAAGCCCCACATTCCAGGTGCTCTGCGATGGGCTCGGATTCCAGAGCGAGCCTCGGGTGGCCGGCGTCCTCCCACGGCCACTCGGCCGGGACGCGGGCACCTTAGCTTGGGCGCCGGCTCACGCCTCACCACCTCTGCAGTCTCTGCTTGTGTGTTATTCTCGAGATGGAGACTAATTCATGAGTTTACACCACCATCATCCCACAACCTGTGTGCAGCTCTGCCAACATTTACTTTATAAATAATGGAATATAACAGCCAAGATAATTACACCAATAAAACCAGTAATGTGCATACTTAATGAACAATGATTTCACAAATCTAGGGATGGTTTGTTGCATGACTTCACTCACATACACGACCTTTCTACACTCCCATTCCCTATGTCTTACATATAAGGCCTTAAAATGCTCAGAGTGATTGGGAAAGATATATTACCTCTCGAGACTTTACAATTTCAATTACGCTAAGGCATACAATCAAAAATGGAGAACAAAGCCAGACATGGTGGTGTGCTGCTGTAATCCCAGCACTCGGCAGGCTGAGGCAGGAGGGTCATCGCAAGTTTGAGACCAGTGCTGAGCTACAAGGTGAGCCCAAGGCCAGCCTGAACGGCATAGTCTTACAAAGACAATATATATATATATATATATATATATATATATATATATATATATATATATATGACAAACTTTTAAAAAACACAATGGCTTGTATGCTTATGCTGTGTTTGTGCACTAGCTATTATTCACCCACAGCTTCTCCTCTGGTGGGAAGGAGGGAGGGTGGCAGGCTGAGGTGCAGGAGCAGGTGTGTTTAACTGTGGTCTGCAGAACTGCTCGGTGAAGCACAGCAGCAGGACGAGAAACACGCTGTCACTGTTTTCATCCCTTTGGCAAATATTCTAGCAATAACGTAAGAGCGGTGTGGTCTCTCCACGTGAATTCAGTGGGATTAAGGCCTCGTTAGCTCATGGTAGGGACCCAGGAGCACAGCTCTCTGCCGGCCGGTGGCTGCATGATTGTCCACACAGGAACAGCAGGGGGAAAGCTTCCAACTCCTCCAGACCCCGGAACTGCCTCCGGCCAGCATGGAAACAAATCTCTCTCAGGGGAAGTTGCTGATTTTACTATTTTAATTTGCAAGCCACATCTCTCTGGGTGGTGACGAGATTTAAAATTCCTAGACCAAGCAGAGCCTAGCACAATAACTACAAAACACACATGAGAAAAGAACGCAATTTCCCGTCTTTCTCTCTCCACTTAAAACTGAAAAATCAACTATCCCGTAGAGCCTCTTGCAAGAGTGTACCATAGACACAGGTGTGATCTAAAGCGCCGTCTAGCTGATCCCTCATGTAACCCCTCCAGGGTCTGAGCCAGGGCTACCTGGAACTGAAAGGTAAGTCGCAGGTAGACAGTAGCTGAGTACAAAGAAGAAGCACACATTTGAAAGAACCCTGCAGATACTTGGTAGGATATGGCTCACTTACTGTGTGTATTGAACAGGAAGATGGTAGAGCACTGAACTATTTTACCTTTAGAATAATAAACAGTTTATGAGTGAACTTTTATGTGCATCTTCTGTATTTGGGTTACATCCACAAAGTGCATATTACACTGAAGCCAATTAAACCATAATATGAAGCAGTCACATTTATGAGATTAAAAAGCATTTCAAGGCACTATTAAGAGCATCCGCCCAAACTTCACATTGAACAATCTTTGACATAATACCATAAGAAAATGTGCCTGATTCAAACAAGAGACAAAACAATATAGAAAATTAATTACAGAAACAAAATGTTCCTCATTAAGTGTTGAGCAGTGTGTGAGCTTTTCATCACTCTAATGAAACAGCAGAGATAATTAACTTACGAAGAGAAAAGGTGTTGGGTTCACCAGCCTGGCTGCTATGGTCTGGGCGGGGCAGCGCTTCCTGGCTGGAATGTGTAGCAGAGAAATCTCCTCACCTCATCAGAGAGGAGAAAGAGGGGGAAATAGGTCCCAAAAGTCCCTTTCAAGAGAATCCACCCAGTAGGGTCCTCCTGCAGAATCCAATGCTAAACCTAGAGTTCCATTGCTTGGGAACTCAGGGTCAGAGGGCTGCCAAAGACAAAGCAGCTCTGGGGAGAAGAGAGTTTGACGCTGCCCAGTGGCCCTGCAGATGCTCTGTACTGCAAGAAGCAGAAGGAAACCCTGTCTACGTCCAGACTGGTTACGAGGGAGGAAAGGGAGAAAACCCCTTCTTATCTTGCAGGACTGGGAGCCCTTCAAGCTGTCAGTCTGCACAGGAGGACTGGGTGAAAATTGTCCTTGGATGACCCCAAAATTAGCATGGAGGTGCAAAAGGAGCCTTGGGCAGAGGCTAAATCTCTTACTTACTCCATCTAGATTCTGTGCTAGTCAGCTGTCCATAACCATAATGGTGACAAAATGCCTCATGTAACAAAATGACTCAGGGGATCAACTGAGAAGGAGGAGAGGCCTACCCTGATTCATGGTTTCAGAGGTTTCAGTCCATGGTAGACAGATTCATGGACTGTGGGTGAGGTGGCACATTACATGGGATCCAGGGGCAAAGGAAGTCACTTACCTCTTGGGGGGAGAGAGAGGGAGAGGGAAAGAGGGAGATGAAGAGAAGGAGAAGAAGGGGAAGCAGAAGAAGAAAAAGGAAAATAAAAGGAAGGAAAGAGGAGGAGGAGAAAACTAACTAGAGAAAGAAGAAGAAAAAGGAGAAGGAAAAAAACAAGGTGGAGACAGATGAGAAGGAGAAGGTGGAGGAGAAAGAGAGGAAGAAAAGGAAGAGGAGGAGGAAGCGAAGGACATGGAGGTGAGGAAGAGGAAGCACACTCTGCCAGCCCTGCGCCTCCTTCCTTGGACGTGGACCTGGGAAACGGCCTGGGCATCACTGCCCAGACCTTCTGCAGACCCCTGCCCAGCCTGGCCCACCGCATGTCACCCGCTGGATGGCACGTGCATTCACTGTGCCCAGGGGGTGCTGGCTGTACTCCCTCTGCCAGCTACTCCTGTTCAGTCCTTGTGGAGTGACGAGGTATGGAAAACAATGGAAATGAGCAGAAAAAAAAACAAGCAAAGGCTGAAGATTTGAGACATGGAAGCGTGAAAATCTGCTATGGAACGGAGCGCTTAGCCTTCACAGTAAGTTTTGTAGCTCCAGCAGCTTTTGTGAGAATGACCCAATCCTGATCTCCTGCTTTCAAAGGCAGTGTCTTATAATCTGCAATAGTGTGGAAGCATCTTACAGTTTGAACATGACTCTTACTAGAATTTACAAAGCTAAGTAGAGATTCCTTGGGAAATTCTTAAGTAATTGCAAACCTAGCTCCAGGAGCGAGGTCCCTATCACACTGATAAGCAGTACTCCTTACACTCCTGGAGCTTGTAATCTGGTGAGAAATTTAGAAAAACAAATACAAAGTGATTTTAATTAGGTGAAACCCCAGTGGGACCAGAACACTGTCACTTGTTTTGTCAACTTGCACATTCAAAACTCACCCCTTGGGCTGGATGAGGCAGCGATGCGCCTGAGGTGAAGAGCACCTCCTCTCAACGGGCCCTTCAGGGAGCATCCCTCCAAGCTGCCGGTTACTGGGATCTCAGCGTCAGCTCTGCCCTTTGCCAGCACCTACTTAGTAAAAAACCCACAGTGTGGCCCTGCACTTGTGCCAGTTCTCTGAAACATACATCATTTCCTACCTTCAAGAGCCAACGGTGGCTCTTCGTGTCACCTCCCTTACGAATCGATCATGGCACACACCACTTCTCAACTGGTTAAATTAAACCCTGTTCAGACAGGAGAAGAGAAAAGAAGGGGAAAACCACCCTTCTGAGCCACACACACAACTTTTCTCAGGGTTTATGGGGCCCAGACAAACACCAGAGATGAATCCAAGCCATCAATTTCATGAGAAATTAGCTCTCTTTTCCTACAGAAATTCCACCTAAACTCAGATATACCAAAGCAATTTTTCAGTCTGTTTTACTCAAAAGAATTTTTCCAAAATAATATTTCACTACACTTTATTATTTCTGGAGATCTTATATAAATTAAATCTAGGGTTATAAGTGAGATATCAATTAACATAAGAATCAATTTAATGGTCATTTAAATAGCTAACTGTTATAATTTTTGCATAATGATGTGGCCTCTGGGCTTCAAGTCCTAATCATGTCTAATTAATTTAAAGGATGTTACTTTTTATTATCGCTGAAATTTCTGACAGGTGATAAAACATTTAGGGTTGCCGTCACAAACTTTTTACATCAGCTGTACTGTAAGTTGACAAGTCATAGATCATCATTCAGAAAATGGCTACTTAAGAAAAAAAAACTCCAATACATTTTTAAAGTTATATCACAGAATGGCTATTTTACCATGAAAGGAAAGCAATTCTATTCACTAAAATAATAAGGGTTGACATTTTATTTTTATGATCTCAATAGGTGTAATCAACCTTCACAGGGAATCATCAATTTCAATTTCTGAAAATAATCTTTACAACCTCTTGAGTTTATACAGTGTCTATACTGCCAGGAGCATTGACATACTTTTCCTTTGTTGATATGAAAGGAAAATCTTGATCTTTTGAGGCTCAAATAGCAAATAACTGCAAGTGGATTAGCTGAGCTGTCACCCTGTAAAACAGAGCATTAAAATATCTACCACTAAAAACAGTCTGAGAAATGTAAAATAATGTGAAGAAAATTATTCTTCAGAGATTATACATTCAATGCCTGTAGAAAAACTAAACGCAAAGCACTGAAAGCAAAACAGATAAGTGTAGAGCAGATACAAGAGACCCTGGGACGCCAGCAAGGACTCCAGCCTGCTGACCCCAGGACCGGTTCTCCAGAGCTGTTCTTTTAGCGGGAAAGAAAAGAATGATTCTAAGTCCCCAGGAGGGACTGGATGTAAGATAAGGGCTGTCAGGAAACGGCGGCGTGAGGAGTGAGAAGCTGTATCGATGAGGGTCCAGCCAGGAGGGAGGAGGGATGGAGAAGCGGACCAAAGGGGCAGAGTGACAAGGTGGCCATGGGCAGGGAGTGAGAGGGCTCAGGGCCTGTGGGGCTGCAGGCAGGGATCCAGTCCCTCTGGCGCAACTCCTTGCTCCACAGGAGGTGACCAGTCACTGCGCCTGCTCGAGGGCTTCTTGTGGAGAGAAGATGAGTTAGAGTATGTGAGTACTTTGGAGCACACAGCCTTCGTCGCAAGTGCCCTGTACGCATTTACTATTGTTAGATCTCCATCTAATCCTTTCAGCGGAGTTCTCATTTTGAAAGCAGTCCTAAGAAATCCCCAAGAAACCCAGGCTCTTGGGTTTTTAGGGCAAGTCTGTTCTGATATAGAAGCATACCCTCTGTATGAGGGTAACAAAGCAAAAATCCTGGACAGGCTATTAGAAGTTTATGGACCTCCTACTTCTGTTGTAAGTTTCCAGAGACATTAGACATTCACACACACACACACACAATCTTTGGAGTTGGTCAAAGCAAAGTTTCAATGCCACTTTGTCTCCACTTGTAGCTGTCTGACCTTGGACAAAGTACTTTACTTTTGTGATGTTCAGTCTCCAAAGCTGTGACATAGGAATGGCGTCTCAGTGCATTTTATACCGCTTTAACAAAATTTCACACACTGGGCCACTGGTAAAGAATACGACACATTCCCTCACAGTGCTGAAGACTCTGAGGTCTGTGGTCAAGGCACTGACACACTGGGTGTGCAGCGGCAGCCCGCTGGTCTGTGTGACCAAGGTGGCATTCCTGGCTCATCCTCAGAGGAGAAAGAGCATTGAACCTTCACAGGCCGAAAGATGGCGCTCTCCCCACCCGTGTCCCAGGGCTAACCCCCTCCAGGGACTGAAGTTCCCGTGTCCTTTCCTGGAGGAAAGGACCCATCTCTTCATGCCTTCACAGCTGAGACTGTTTGCACACATGAATGTGGAGAAGCACCCAGATCACTGCACATCATAACACTGAATTCACATGGCTTTTGTAAATAAATGAATGACAACATTAAACACTCAGCAGAACATCAGACCTATAGATCACAAAACAGATTGCATTCTTTTTTTTCTTTTCTGAACCTTAATTTTATTATCTGTGAAATGGAGATGCTAGTAACAGAATGAGATGGTATTGGCACTGATAATTATTCTAATTTCTCTACAGTCTTTTGAGACTTTTATTGCAAGAAGTATACAAAGTATGCCTGAAACCCCACAAGCCAGCAGCTAAGTTTAAGTCATCCTGGGAGAAGAAAATTCCAGAAAGTCCTTTGGAATGAAAGACATTTGTATTCATACAGTCAAACCGTGAGAGGTGGTCCTTTAGGCCTCTGTCATATCAGAGAACAATGAAAGAAGGGTGAAAACCTACAGAACCCTTTGCACTGAGATCGGATTTGCTCCCAGGAAGAGCATACAAGGAAGCCACGGGGAACATTTTCACCTAACCTGCTGTCAAATGGGGATTTGTGTAAAGACCATCAAAAGAGCAATAAAAGTCAAGAAACGAAGAGCATTATCTACAAGGAATCCTCTCCAGAGCAGTGTAAGTGGCTTCGAGGTGGGGCTGGGTTAAGGTTGGAGGGCATTTGTTTCTTCTTCACTTTGAGAACTGGACTTGGCACAGCTGCCCATGCATCACATCTGGGCTGAGATGCATTGCAGTTAACGTTCTGCTTGGGATAGAGTGATAGAGTGTCCTGAAACTGAGGGCTCCGGGTATCCTGCAGAAAGTTTTGCCCACTCTGAGAGTTTCTGCTAAATCCTGGCCTTACTGCAAAATGATTCCACCCAGTCTGCCAAGCTGCACTCTGCTCATTTGGCTGTGCTCCTCAGGCTAACCAGTTCCCCTGCCAGGGCAGGACTGGTGTGCAAGGGTCCAGGGTGGTGACTCCAGATAAACAATGTGTAAGGCCGAAGCTGCCCTAGGCAAAACCATCTTACTGCCACCCTCTCCTGGGGTCCTGCATCCTCCAGGCCCCAGTGTGGGGCTGTGTACCACAGGGTGTGCAGCAGGAAGAGAATCAGTAAGAACACAAGTCTCAAACTCAGGGCACCAGGCTACCCATGCCATGCAGAGAAAGGTGTCCATTTCCTAACCCTCCAGAAATGTTCTAGGGCTCATGGTGGAACTTCCAATGCCCTTGGTCTGGTGTTAATCCTGGGCTTCTTTTGTCCAGGGGTTGTCAAAAATTGCTATAGATCCTAGCACTGCGGAGGCTGAGACAGGAGGATCACTATGAATTTGAGGCCAGCCTGGACTACTAGTGAGTTCCAGACCAGGCTAAACTACATAGACTCTGTCTCAAAACAAAAATAATAAATCTATTAATCATTAAAAAATTACTGTAGATTAAATTTCTCTTGTGAATTTATAAAAATTCTACTGCTCAGACCACACCCCAGATGGGCCTAATTTGAGTCTGGGAGTGGGACTCAGACAGGAGTATTTTTTTAAATCTTCCTGATGATTCCTAAATGCAGATAAATTGAAGAACTGAGTGCTACAGGGTTCATCATCCTTGGGATGGGTCTTTCTCTTCATGCAAGAACTGTGATGCGCAATGGAAAATAGCCTTCCCGAGCGCGCCTTTCCTCAGGCAGTGAGCTCACAGCACAGATGGAGACCAGCAGACTGGCCTGGTCTGTGTGTTAAAATGTAGATTCCAACCCCATTTCCCACTTCCAGAATCAGAGGGAGGACCCAGGGCAGTAATTTGCATTTTAACAGTCATACTGGATGTCCATGAATCTTGCATTTGCCATCTGCTGACCTCCAAGTTGGAAACCGAGCGCCTTGCATGGTAAAGGTGCTCCCTGTCACAGACCTTGCTCATCTGTCCTCCTCTTGGCTCTCTTCCCAACGTCCTGTATTCTGACAATGCCAAGTTCGCCCCTTGACTTGCGGCCCCTCCACCTGGTACACACTCAGTACCCTGATCACTGGGCTCTGAGCTCATCGCCTCATCTGTGAAGTGGGAATTACAACTCCTGGGAGTTGTTTGACGATTAATTGAAATAATACATTTGAAAATCCCTGTCTCTAGGCTCGGTCAGAAGTAAGTGTTTAACACTCAGTCGTTCACCATTTTAAAGCTTGTGAACCTAGATGGCATGGTGCTATATAATGCTCAAGGAGTGCTGACTGCCAAACCATTGCCTGAGGCCAGAAATGACAATCCCACTACACTAGAATAAGCGTATTTGCAATATGAAAAAAAAGTGCAGGAAGAAATTGCCATACTCTTAGGATTTCACAGGCCACCCGTCAAATGCACTAAAATATATATATAAAATAATCCCTCAAAAACTGGGATGGCTGATCTCCTTAGCTCCAAGGCAGCTTATTCAAGAGTGAGTTTTAAGACTGAATAAATAAATGCCCATATTAAACACTAGGTTAAATTCAGTCTTTGGCCTAAAGGTTCTTGCAATCGGAAGGAAACAGCATACACAGACGGACACAAGTGTATGGAGGCATTTATGAAGTTATTCCTAAGCTTTGTTATTTGCTCACTGTATCCAACACTGTTGATGGATAAACAGAAAGGAAAACTGGCAGGGGAAATGGGCTCTCGTACTGGCGCATCCCACTTTTTGTTTCGCTTTCACCTGACACTTATTAAGAGTAATCTGTTATATTTATTGTTCTATACACTCCCAATAAATTACTCCATTTCTTGTTAATAACAGTGATGGTGATAGCAAAGGTAACAGCTCACAATGCAAACTAAGGCTTCCAAAATGTTACACAACCTAAGGCACATTAGATACAAATCATCTTCATTTTTTCAGATGAGAAGAGGGAAAACGCATAAACTATTTAACTTATCTAGAGTCTTTCTATTTTCCCTGCAGGTGACCTAAAATACTGCTTCTTTAGGCCTACGGTCTAAGCTTCCAACTACAATAAAACCTGCATCATTTCTAGCAGTAACCGTTTGATTATTCTTTTTACAAAACTTTTCTAGGGGTAGGCAACTGGTAATCACCAGGGAAAATCTCTTCTTTAACTTTTCCCAGACCCACAGATCTGCCACCGGCTTTATTTGAGATTCCCTCAGCCCATATCTGTTGGTTGGAATTCTTCTTCCTCAAAGCCCTCAGCAGCTCATCACATACATGAAGAAATATGGTTCCCCTGAGCTCTTGGACATCTTCTCCAACTGAATTGAGATGGTGCTTGGAGGTGCTCAAGACCAGGAGTCATTACAGTTGGTAATAGCTTGGTTTCCCCCCTCATAACTGATAATTATATATAACTTAAAAAATTCTGCAGAGCCCATTAAAGCCAGAGTATGAGATGTTGTTTATCTCCTGTTTTATGTTACTGTTCTCCGACAATCCCATCCCTGTAAAAAAAAAAAAAAAAAAAAGACCATAGAACTAAGAACATTTTTTCAAATAAATTAATTTCAAAGTATTTTGTTTGCACTTACTATTTGTTCAAGATATTACACCAGGCAGTGGAAAGGGAGTGTAATGCAGCATTTTAAGTAGCTGAATACAGTCTGCACCAAGAAATTCTCAGTTCACAAAAAGTATTTGCACCACTGACCACACCTGACGTGATGACTTCTATATAGACACTGAGGACAATGTCTATCATGAACAATTTTCTTGGAGAAGGAATTTCTAATCACTAAAATGAGTCACTTGTAGAAGTCACTTTTAAATAAAATTTGAGTTTATTTTGAGTGTAAAGTCTTGAGTTTATTTTAAAGTATCAGTATGATCACACATTGTAAAGGCGGAACAAAGCATCAGAGGCAGAGCACAGAAGGTTTTCGGTCTGTCCTGGTGATCAAAGAGATAAAACTAGAAACAATGGGTAAAGGTCCTAAGAGGACAACAAATCAGAGTTAGCAATATAACTGCCATCATTTGGGCAGAGGCTGATAATTCGCTCCTTGGTAGGAATGTTGTAGGGGAAATTCAAATACAAGTTGGTACTTGAAATATTATGAAAAATTCATGTTTGCAAACTTGACTTTTATTGCTGATGCTACACACACAAAAGAAAATGAAACCCCAAGCTTCCTACTCCAACCTTGACTCTGAACCTCCTAATGTTGTGAAGTAAACTGCAGCCTGGAAAGATACTTTCCCTAAAGTATCACGCTGACCCTTCCCTGGATTTACATTACAGGCAAGAGGACACAAATAATGCGCAATTACACAACTGAGAATTCTTCAGTTAGGATCATTTCACATCAAAATAAACATAAAGCATAAAACCTGAAAAGGAAAACACTGACATAACGGAAGATTATTGGATTCTTCCTGTTTGATTTCTTATTTAATAATTTTAAGGTTCACATTACATACATTTAGACATCTTTTCATGGTCTTATAACACACACTGCATGCTTGAGAGGAGTCTTTGCTTTTTGTTTGTTAAGTTAGTCCATAATGCCTTCCTTGTACTGTCATTTGGAAGCTTACAATCGTCACCATAATCTAAATGTGTGGTTTGTAACAGGGTAATTACTAGCAGGGGCTGGATCTGGAACCCACGGGTTTATGACTGGGACAGACCCTAAGGCCACTGGAGGTGAGGGACACCAACTTCTTAATGATCTTTGGATTTTGTGCTTTTCTAGAAGTCTTTTAAAATGACACAGCCCATCCTATTTATCTTTCTTCCACTTATTCTAGAATTGTTTGGTTTAGTTATAGACTCACGTTTATTTGTTCATTTATTTACTGTTCATTTGTTTTACTTATCCAAATAGGAGTAATTATATTTTATAGTTTTAAACAAACACATTCACCTATAAACCCTATTCAAATTGATAAAATCAATAAATATAAACATATTCTCTTGTATGCATCTTTATTTGAATTACAATTATCAAATTTTTATTCTTATGTCTCTCTTTCATCATAATGGACCCGTGATCTTCCCTAGGCTGAACTTGTTCCAATTCCCCACAGAAGAATTAGCAATTGCATTTAGTATAACGCCGTCTGGTCCCTCACAACTTGGCCACAAGGGATATATTTAAGTTAGCAACTTTGTTAGTCCTGACTTGGCATTAAAACTACCCTTATTTTTCACTCCTTTATGAAGCCCTGTTTAAATGCTGATAGACATTACAAGTGCAAAATCCACAAGAACAGAAGGGGGAATGCAGAGGGAGGCTCCCAAGCACTTGAGCGAGGGAAGCAGGCAGTAGACTCATCTTCTCCTACAAGCTGGGTCTGGGCTTGTGGCAAGTGGTGACTGGGATCCAAGAAAGGGGGTGCTTCCTCATGTCCCGGGGTACCGAGGGGCACGCTGTCTCAGGAGGGTATAAGCGGGAGTCCTTGAAAATTGGCATGGGAAATAATAAGAATACTACTAGACATTCTCACCCACCCAGCAGAGGAGGTCACTAACCACTGAGCTCTGGCCTCGAGATTTTCCTCGGAAACCGGAAGGACTTGGGCAGCAACACGGACATTGAGGAGCTGTCATAGAAACCAAAAGGCTAAGGGACCATTTGCATGGTGACATGTGAGAGTGGCAGGTTTCTCTCACCTGGTGCCCTGGCCTGCAGCAGTGTGCCTGGTCTCCTCAAGGGACCCTTGAGATGCCTCTTTGAGGAAACTAACCTGCCGCAGAGAGAGACCTGACTGCACCCGTCCCGTCACTTCAGAATGAACCATTGTCCAGTGCGCCCAACACACCATTCTGGTTTCTTCCCTTGTGCTTCACACTGTGACAGAAACAGGCACTGATGGGTAATAGAGAGGCAAAAACTAATGTATAAGGAAAAAAGAAAACTGCAGGAAACAGAAGGACCAGGAAAAACTTCAAGGAAACAGTTTAATAGTCTCAAAGAAAAGATCTTGCATCCCTAAAACAAGAAGCGCAAGTCTTAAAAAAAAGGAAAAGGAAACACTCAGAAATTCATAAAGACGTTTTCATTATATTTTTTTAAAAACTCATAAATACAAAGAATTAGTCTTTTATTAGAAAAGAATTAGAAGACAAAATTGGAGAAATAGCTAAGAAATTAAAAGTAAAAATTCAAAAAGATGAAAAAGGAGAGAACTTTTAAAGCATAAACTTTTGGAAGAGTATAAAACTTTGAATACTGAGAGTTCAAAAATAGACAACAGAAAAATATGGGAAATAAAGTTAACAAAAATCAAGGAAACCTTTCCTGCAGCTGAAGGTGTGTTTTTGAAATGAAAAGCCCTGCTGACTGTCTGTCACAATGAATATAAACATGCAAGCTTTGAGTCAGATTATCATGAAATTTCAAAACAATAAGTGACCTGAAACACCTCCTGTGAAAAACAAAATTAGTTTCTAGTGAGAAATCTAGTAAAAAATCATGCAAAAAGCATTAAAAATTAGCATGACATCAGACATTTAAACAACATTAATAGAAAACACTCAAAAGACATCACTATAATTCTGAAGAAAAATATGTTTATTCTAAAATTATCTTGATTGGATTTCTAATCAAGTATGCTATTAGAAGTACATGCTTTTACAGGCAATAAAGATGCATAATATATACTACCTGCCCTAAGAATTGTTTTTTAGGAAGCTACTAGAGGATGTGCTCCAGAGAAATGAAGGAGGAAAAAAGTGTTGTAAGAGAAAAGAACTCTACACATAGTATGCTGTATGATGTGCTGTAAAATATTTGTGTGTATTGATATTAGTGCATTATAATAACATCAAATGCTGCACTAATAAATAATCTTATATGACTATCAAAAAGGGAGGGGGTAGTGAAAGTAAGAATGGAGTGGTAACATGAGAACTAAATCCTGCATTTCTCTAGCAAGAAATCCAAGATAATATCCAAGATTAGAACACAAAAATATATCCATATTAGCACATTATCCAGAAATATGGAAGAAATTTTTAAAAGGAGAGTGGAAAAAGTTAAAATTGATTCTTCCTGGGCTATGAACCCAAGTAGGGTAGAGCAGCGAAGTGGGTGTTATTTTTCATGAAAAGATCTACATAAAAATGTACTGTGGACCCTTGAGTTAGCAACTCAGTGTGTTCCCAAGGCCTGGTTGTGACTCTGGATCCTCTGTACAGTGTTAATCTCCCTGTAACAGTGTCCTACAGAGACACTGACCAGGATTTCTCAATGAACCCCACACAGGAAAGGCTGTGGTCATGCTCCTACCAGAACTCTCTAAGGGCTCAATCTGTGCCTGAGACCATCTGGAACACAAGCAGCCAGCATTCGGGGCAAAATTCAAGACTTTGGCCTTGAGTTAAAATTAAAATTCCAGCCATAACCCAAGTTGTACTTACCGTGTGCCAGTCATAACATGAGGGTCCACTAACCATTTACTGCTGAAGGAAGCACCACAACCCAATAGTGGAGCACAGTCAAAAGTACTTATTTAACCTCATGAAGGGTTTTAATTAAGATATTTCAAGTATGTAGACATAGCCTCATTAACTTGAGGAACACTGTTGTGTCTCTCCCCTCCCTTAGCATTGCCTGGAGATGTTAGTCGAGCCTATTAAATAAGGAACATTATAGAAATTGATTACAAAGTAATAATCTTCCATCATTTATAGAGGGTAGTATTGTCTGTGTAGGAATTCAGCAGAAATATCAGACAGTGGAAATAAAGGAAAGAGTTCATCAAGATTTCTCAATCAAATGTTGGCACATTGAGGATTTTCCTGTTTCGAGGCCTTACTGCTTTGTAGCCCTCTGTCTGCCAAGGGCAACCTTCCCATGGGCACCTGAGGAGCTTTGGTCCTCACCTGCATCGTCAGAGAGTGAGTGACCCCAGAGAGCTCATTACCCAATCGCCATCTCCCCTAAGTCCTGCTCTTTCCCTTTGTGTAGTGGCTCTGTGACTAACACTTACGAATCCCTTGCATGCAATGCCTTTCGGCCCGTGCATGCCCGGGAGCAGGGCGACTGGGTATCTTGCTGCCTCAGCCTCTGTAGCCACCACCATGCTCGGCAGTGAGCCGCAGCTAAGCGCCTTCTGCCAGATGTCCCATGCGTGACAGTGCGTGTGCGAGAAGGGTGCCGGCAGCAGCTAATTCAGAAGTGTGACAGACACGACAGTCACAGCAATGACGAAAGTGAGGATCTTTCGGTACAGGTCTTGTATTGAGTGGCTACTTTGAAGAAGTGTTGTACAGTGTAACAACTTACTCACTTATTATTTATAAATATGGGTTTTTTCATAAAGTAAAAAGAAAAAAGGCAGAAAAACCCTTAAACAAACAACACACAGCTAAATTTTTTTTAGCATTTCTTTATTTAAAAAGAAAATAAGCAAAACAAAAAGGGGTAGAAACAATACAGAATTTCAGAAAAAAGCAGTGAGAAATCACTAGTTGATAAATTACATATTGTCTTCTTAGACATAGTTGTTCAAGTTACAAAATTAAAGCATACAAAGTGGACATTCAGACAGTGAGACTGCAAAGAAGTTCAATGATCCAGTAACAACTTAACAACATGGTTGTGCTAATACAGAATTTCAAAAAAAAAGATAAACTATAAGAAATCATTAGTTAATAAATAACATATTGTCTTCTTAGAAATAGTTATTCAAGTTACAAAATTAAAGCACATAAAGTAGATAGTCAAACAGTGAGAGTGTAAACAGCTATGCATACAGGAATCTCTACGTGTATTTCTATCCTTTCTGCATTAGAGGGAAAAACAAAGCATAGCAAGACAAAACAAAACAAATTCCTATAAAAACATGAAACCAAAAAGTCTTATAAAACCACAGTACAAGGTGATCTACAATGATTACTGTGTTGTTTCTTGTTATCTTCAGTAGAATTGTCTATATCATCAGGCATAATTGAATATAGCAGTGTAATTGAGTATAGCAGTAAATAACAATATTAGTAAAATAAAACATTGTAGACAGTATAAAACTTCAAAGGCAGGTAATATTCAAACCAGAGTGGATATTCTAGTGGATCTTGTCATCTTCAGTGCAGTTGCCTATACTCTCAGACTTGATACTATCAGTCATAACAGCTTTGAATAAAATCTATCAATACAAAACATCAATCTAACAAACCAGATTCGATTATGATCAGTCATGGTAAAACAGTGTAGGTTTTACAGAGCTTTAGATTAAGTTAATAGGAAATCAAGGATGATTACCATAGTATATCCTGTTATTTTCGGGATTGCTGTCTGTGCCCTCAAATCTAGTACAGGTAGAATGACTGGAACAGACTATAATACATCTAAGCAGAGTAGTGTGAGTAATGTGGGTTTTAAATCCTGGTGCACTATTAACAATAGCATATCAAGGCCATCTATGTTAGAGTTTCTAGTTATCCTTCTCTGCCTCATTTCTGCTATGCTATTTTTCTGCCTTTGTTTAGTTTTCTCCTTCATTCTACTGCCTGCCCCACTCATTGAGGCCTTTCTGCCACGGTCCCTAAAATCCTGCTATTTTTTTTTCTCTCTCTCTAGAATGTCCTTCAGTGTTCTCTGTAGGGTTGGACTGGTGGTCACAAACTCACCCAGTTCCTCTTTGTCATGGAAGCATTTTGTTTCTCCATTAGTTTCTAATGACAGTTTTGCAGGGTACATCAATCTGGGCTGGAGGTTATCTTCTTTCAGGGCTTGGAAGACTGCGCTCCAAGCTCTTCTTGATCTGATGGTCTGTGTCGAGAAGTCAGCCGTGATTCTGATGGGCTTACCTTTATAGATAATCTGTTTCTTTTCTCTGTCGGCTTTTAATATTCTGTTTTTATATTGAATTTCTGGTATCTTGATTATTTATATGTCTGGGTGTAGATCTGTTTTGGTTGTAGGTGGCTGGAGTTCTGTATGCCTCACACAACTGAATGTCATTTTCTTTTCCCATGATTGGGAAGTTTTCCTTAATTATTTCCATGAATAGCCTTTGTAATTTGCCTGTATGTAGTCCTGCTTCTTTGTTCACATTTCTTATTCTTAAATTATAGATTCTCTTGTCATCTTATAGCCTTTGTATTATTACTGACTGTTTCCTTGTTATTTTTAAGAGATCTTTTGCCGGAGTCCAGCTGCGGCAGGGCTCAGGGGTCCCAAAGGTGGTCAGGGAGTCGGCGAGTGAGAGACAGAAGACACTGCACACCAGTATGTGAGTGAATCTGAATCTATTTTATTTTTTAGAAGCTGGAGTATATATTTGCTAACTTTTGGCAGTAACTTAAACCCCAAGCAGGAAGCATCCCAGGCTTAGGGCCAGGCAGAGATAATCTTAAACAATATGTGTTAATTAACTTTTTTCACCTTTGTTAAACTTTAATCTTGTTACTTAATTAGCTTGCAAAAGCAAACATGCTATACCCTAGCCCCAATACTTCCTGTTCTATTTATATTGATTCTTTTCTTTGTTGGCCAGATTGATACCCAGGCCCCCAGCTTGGGTAGACAGGAGGAAGCAGAACTGCTGAGCCCCAGGAGCATTGAATCAACCAATGGCCTCCTGCCTCAGGGCACCAGTGATGCCACCATCAATGCGCTCATACTTGTAGCCTTCATAGTCTAAGAAGTCCTCCAATAAGTCTAACATTTTGGTCATCTGTGAGAAAATGAGCACTCTGTGGCCTTGCTCTTTCAGCTTCCTCAGCATCTTCTGCAGCAGCATGAGCTTCCCTGATGACTTAATAAGCGCTCCACCCTCATAAGCCCCACTGGGGAGTTTTGGGGACTCCATAGCAGCCACAGGAAAGAGGTATGGGTGGTTACAGCATTCCTTAAGATCCATCATGATATTAAGCAGTGACACTTGGTTCCCACCGCCTTGTGAATTCAAGGCTTCAAAATTTCGAGTCAGGATGTATTTGTAGTATTTCTTTTGCATTGGGCTCAATCTTTCCTTTCACGTTCACACATTGCAAACTTGTCTTCAAGTTTTGATAGTCTATCCTTACTTTCTTTTAAGGAGTTTTGCCAGCTTTGAATGGAGTTTTTAATTTTCTGGTAGTCTCTTTGAATCTGCTTCATGTATTCTATATTTTCTTTATATTCTTTATCAAATGTTTCTCTCCTTTTTTTGTGTTCCTCCCTTCTTCCATCTGTATCATCCTGAGAGATGCTTCCTGAGAGCATTTCTTTTATTACTCTACTCATATCTTGCTTTACCTGATTTAATATTTCAGTTTTGAACTCATCTACAAGGTCCCGAAGATATCTCTTAATGTCTATTGAAGCCATGTCTGATGTTGTGTGTTTGCTGCCCTCAGTCTCCCTTGTTTTTCCTTCTCCTTGATCAGTGCTTTTAGGGTTCTGGGCTGGTGGCCTCCTCTTGCCTCTCTCTCCTGTCATGGTCCTGGCTTCCTCCACACAGGTTACAGTGCAGATCCCAGCCCCCTTCCCTGTGGCCACGTTTCCTCCAAATCACGCTGGCGAGGGACCTCCACCCTCTCCCCTGCTCTTGTCACTGAGGTGTAAGCAGCGGCTGCATATTCCTGCCCCTCCCCCCAGGCCTGCCAAACTTCAGGAGCCTTCACCTGGTTAGTGCGGTTAGTGCATTCTAGGCACAGGGAATTGATTTGGGATGGCTCATTGGGTCCCAGCCAGGGGCGCGGCCCAGTGTAAGCAAATCCCTCAAATCTGCTCTGGGGAGGGAGCAACCAACTGAAGTCACTGTCGCTCCCAGTTCAGGCTCCTCCTGCCCAACTCCAACATGTCACCCATTTGGTCTCACCTTTCCCGTGGCAGGGGGGTCTCATTCCCAGCACTGACTGTGGATTAATGAAGGTCCCTTTACCAGCTCTGCTCTCCATTGGGCTCACCAATCCCAGACTTCAGCGCTGCTGTGCTTCCTGTGAGTGGCAGGGGGAATGAGTTCAAGTGGCTCTGCCAGTCAGCGTGGATTCAGGCCTTTGCAAACTTGGCAGGTCACTGCGAATGAAAACGCTTTGTCCCGTAATTTTTAGCTGTTTTAGTTGTAATCCCGACATATTTGACAAGCTTTTTTACATTTTAATTTCTTCCTGTGTCAAGAGGATCCATCTCCCTCTATCTGGGTCTCTCCAGGGTGTTTTATTCTGGCAAAAGAGTTGTTTCTCCCGGGAGGCTTTGTATTCTTTTGCTCACTGATCGGCCATCTTGACTTCCCATTTTAAAAGTCTTTATGCAGGGGTTGTCAGAGAGTGGTTACTGTTAATGTATCTTGATCCTCCTAAGAACAAAGGGACATTTGGGGAAAGCAAACGCCATCCTCCTCAGCACTGCCCCTCGGAGGCCGGGTGGGGGGAACTAGCATATACCCACGGAGCCCCCTGTTTGAAGGTTGTCAAAGAGGCCTTAGGCCTCCAGTCTGTCCCTGAGAAAACTCCCAGCAGAGGAGGGACATGCAGACACTGTCACAGACACAGCACGCAGGAATCTTCTTCAGTGACCAGGAACTGAGGCAGATTAGGATATGGCTTCATTCTTTTTACAGATGAGCAATATTCCTTTGTATAAATATACCACATTTTCTTTACCCATGGAAGAACGTCTGGGTTTGTTCCTTATTTTGGTTATTGTGGATAGTCCTGAATAATAATAATAATAAACACTAGGTGCAAGTACCTGCATGGCAGAAAGATTTCTTCTCCTTTGGCCTCTTAGTAACAGAACTGCTGGATAAGACCTCAGATGTGAACCAGTAGCACTTGTAGCACATGCCATAAAGGACAAGCTCAAAATAGCACACAAAGGTCTGAAGGTGAGAAATGTAATTTAAAAACTATTAGAAGGTAATATTGGAGAATTCAAGAAATCATGGCAGAAAGGATTTCTGAACACAAAAGTAAACAAATAATAAAATATATTGCTAAATGTAATCACATAAAATAGAAGACATCTACATAACAAAAGACACAAAAAGCAACATTAACGTGCAAAGCATAGATTAGAAAAATGTAAAGTACAGATATTTTTGGCATTATTAATCTCCTCCAAATCAATAATAGCAAGCAGAATTGATAGAAAACTTGGCACAAAAAATCAAGTGAAAAAATATAAACGGCCATTTCTAAAGCACTTGCTCCAGGAAGTGGCGATTCGGGGGCCACAAACCTCCTTGGAGCCTGAGGGACATAAGGAGGCTCCTTTCTTGCTCTTCTCACGTCCCCTGCACATCCACTGAGAGCTCCAGGCCGGGCGCTGGCCACTGAAGTGGCCGCTGCTGCAAACAGTGCCAGTCGGCCCGGCCAGGGCAGGAGGAGCCCAGCACTGCAGGCTCCAGTGCAGGGCCAGCGCCCCACACACCAGTGCCCCCACCCCCCGAGATGGAAGGCGAGCCAGGGGCGCAGCCCGAGCGAACCCTGCACTCGTGATGGGGGCCTTCACACGGGTCACACTGACAAGCCCATGTAGGCCCTCGGGTGCGATAGGCAGGGTGCAGCGCAGAGCACCTGGGCCGCCTTCGCTGGACACCTGACCACAGTGCGAGCGCTCGCCAGAGGACGCTGAGTCCAGTCTGTCTTGATCCATTAACACATGGCAACAAACCGTGGGGGCCTCGGCAAATCAGGGCATCACTTTGGGAATCTGAGGCAGGAGGATCACCATGCGTTTGAGGCCATTCGGGCCTACGCAGTGAGTTCAAGGCCAGGCTGGACTGCAGAGCAGAGCGAATAGCTGTCTCAAAAAAAAAAAAAAGCAACATGAACTGTGGATGCTGTTGGGAACTGACCTTGAGGTCGCCGGCCCAGCAGAACCGGTGCAGTCATAAGCCCTTGAGAGTTAGCAGCTGGGGCTCTGCAGCCCCAGGCCGCGGGAGAGCGGCCTGGCTGAGCAGTTTCCGACTCGGCTTTTGCCCTCTCCAGGCCCTCTGGCCATCACGCCACCGCGATGCTGCAGTCACTAACATCCCCACTTTATTGTGCAGATCTGGGGCTCCCAGAGCAGGGACGCAGTGCCTGTCCCTGCTCCGCGGGCTTCGAGCTCAGAGAAGGGCTTGTCCTTTCCCGCCTGAGCGCGCCGATTTTCAGGTCACCTGTGACACACTTGCTCGGCAGTGTTTCGGAGCACTTTGGGTCCTCCGCGCGTGGTCTGAGTTTGCTCACCAGCGCAAGGGTGAGGTGGAGGGTTCCCCGCGCAGCACCCCACACTGGCAATCTCTCTTTCGCAAAGCTCTGCTCAATCCCAAAGATGTGGGAAGGCGCAGCCTTGCGGGAAGCGCGCCGCACCTGCCGTGCACCTGACAGCCTCCCGCGGGAATCGGAAGGGCGCGGGGCAGGGAGAAAGAGCCGGGCAGCCGGCCGGTCCCTGCGCTCCCTTCTCCCCTGGAGCTGCATGCAATGAAACGCACGCCTTCCCCGGACCCCAGTCCCTTCCGCTGACCCAGCCGGGCGCTGTGCTGAGGGGTCACATCCTCCCCCGACCACCCCAGGTTCCACCGAGGGCTGTGAGGCCACTCCAGCCCTGTCCCCCTGCCCAGCGCTCGCAGATAAGGAAGAAACTTGGTGCTCCACTCGCGAAGAGCCCGGTGGCAGTAAATGATGTATTTACAAAGCTGTTTTATGACATGTCTCATCGATTTCAAAATAATCACCATGAGCTTCCACTGGAAATCAGAAGGCAACCAGCTTAGTGACCGAGATGCACGTCTGCAGACGTCACCTCCCCAATCCCGCTTATTTAGACATCAGAGAAGTGTGTAAACCCAAGACAGAGCCCTAGATTGAGAAGACGGTAACTGAGAAGTGACATGAGTCGGCCTCTGTATGGTTAAATAATACAGAGACAGAATGCAAATGAATATATTTTGTGTGAGGGATAGATAGGCTGCTAATTGCGTTCACTTATTATCATAGAAATGACATGTTTTCGGCTCTAGTTTTATGCCGTCAGAGTTAATAATTGAAACACAAACACATGAAACAGTAATTTAGAGGCAGACTTTGTAATTACAAAAGTGTAGTAAGGGTTTGTTTTGTAAACATATGTGGACCTCTTTTGTACATGGTGTAATTAGCATGAACATAAAAATCTAAGAAAGGCTTGAAGGAGAAGCCCTGCATATTCCTACTAAAGCAATGGTCAGACTACAGACAAGTCGCTTCCGTGGGCTCAAAGACTTTCAAAATGTCTTTTTGGGGATAAACAGGTACATTCCTGAAATATACGTGGACTTTGGAAATGGAGTATGGTTCTGTCTCCTAAGGGGCCAGGCTGCGTTTTAGCATCTCTGAGGGGTTGGCAGTCAGTGTGATCTCCAAGGCTGACACTGGTTTAAATTCCTGTTCTACCATTAACTGGTTGATGATGGGCAAGGTCCTTGCTGTCTATGAGTCCTGGTTTCCTCATTTGTAAAGTAAACCAAGGTGACTGGAAGGATTTATTTCAATAATGAATATCTTTGAACAACAACAAAAAAAAATTGTATGTTGGTTCCCAAAATACTACTCGATAACTACTTGTTGTGTATGGAGTTGTCCCTGCAGACGCCTGCACTCTAGGCTGGAGGAAACCCAATGATGTTTTTAACTGATTTATGGCGCTAATGCACATCACCCAAAGCCAGCTGCTTTTCCTCAGCCTGAGAGCTCACACAGGTCAGGGGAACAGGGCGTAAGTGTGACTCCACCAAGGGCCATGCTGAGCTCCTCGCGGACCACGTCACTGAAATCCCAGAACAACTCCTCCATCAAGACCCCGTCACCTGTGTCCCTTCTGTGCCAGAGGGGAGTAAGACCTGGAAGAGGTAGGTAACACCTCTGTGATCAAACAGCAGACCCTGAAGCTGGAACCCGAAACCAGGTAATCCGAAAACCAAACAGTTATCAACACGGATTCTATCCTTTTCATGCTAGCTGGAATCATTTCACAGCATGTTTGTGCGCCAAACCTCTCAGAAATATAAACATATTCCATCTGAAATCAAAGGGTCTGGAGGAGTGATATTTGCCCTAAAAAGAAGGGAGACAGAGACAGAGACAGACTATTGACAGGAATATTGAGAGTTTGAAGTGGTAAAAGAGCACAATTTAATATTTTGGGCTACCATCATTTTCTGCAGACAAAAAAACCCAAGGTCTAATTTCTGAAAAAGCAGCCAAAGTACTGAGTTCTACAGTGTCCCAGGGCTGCAGCTAAGAGTTGAGAAGAGGGAGTAGACATTGGTTGGTTGGGTACAACCATCCTGTCTGGGGTGCAAAGGAAGGCCTAAGATGGTACCCCCAGGCCCTGGTCCAGCTCACTGAGCCCACAGAGGTAGCCTAACCACAGCCCCTGGGCACCGACGTGGGTTATCTCAGCCTGGGACGGGCCCAGGAAAGCCATCGACAGAAGTAGCCGTGCGTTCTGCTGATCCAAGCACAGCATGCTATTATTTTGACAGAGGTGAATATTAGCAAAGGAGTGTTTGGGGAACCTGAAAACCTGCCCATTCTCTTTGGGGGGCACAAGCACACGTCTCCAGGCGGGGAGCACAGAAATCCCCATCTCCTGGCTCTGTCTGGACAAAGGGTGCACTCAGACGGAACATCAGTTAGCTTCCGCTTTCACCAGGAATGTGCTTATTAACTGTTGTTCAAATAGTTTGTAGACGTAACAGCCTTGGAGTGAATGTGGCTTTGTATTTACCAGGTAGTCATTTGTTGTTATTTATAGTTCTTTTAATTTTCACCTTTTTTACATTTAAATTTTCTTCCAGAGGTTATGAGTAAAATAGGCACTACTTAAGAGAAGGGAAGACTCCCTTTAATGTACACTTTTTGTCCATAATTTTTTTTAAAAAGCTTCAGGAGGAATCCAGGAGTGTCCAATTTGTTCCTTTGTCAATTTTAGGGACATCTATAATTTGTTTTCAAGAAAAACAATCATGCTATCATCATGCAAACCTAAGATGGAGCTGAAAGTCTGGACAGACATTCTTCTTTTCAACTGTTGATTACACTGTGCAAAATAAGAGAAGTAAAGAAAACCAAGGTCTATTTAAGGAGCTAAGAGTACTAGGTTATGGGCTGTTGGACCGAAGTTCAGTTTTCTACACAAATCTTAAATCAGCAATGCAGGAACCATTGCGGGAAGCCGAGCGGCACGGTCAAGGGGTGACTTTCAGGTTTACATGAAACGCTGCAGCATCGGCCACAGGACCTGAGCATATTGCCCAATCCCACTGTGCCTCAGTTTCCTCGTTTCACACATGAGGACCATGTTAGTAAACTGGGTTCAAACGTAGACCAGAAATCAAATGAGCAGATGGACAGAGGCTCTCAGCTTTCCTCCTTCTTCGTCGCGATCACATGTTGTCTGCATTTGGGGCCCAGGCATGAGACAGTGCCTGGAAAGGCCACGGCGGGGTGGCACCCGCGACTGTGGTGTCCTGTCCCCAAGTCTCACGCCCTGCGTGTCAGAGAACGAGCGGTCACCAGATGAAATGTGATAAAGCCCGGTAGGGCCACTCAGAGATGAGAAGGGAAACTCACTCTTTTTCCTAAAACTCATCATGCCAGATAAAAATGATCCGGATATTTTTACAAATGCTAGTAATTTATTGAAACCATCATTATCTCCAAAAGTACGTGACTATGCAAGGAAGGAACTATGCCACTGCTGGGAATACTTTCTGAAGGAAAGAAAAACAACAAGGCCCCCTCAGGTGGCCCCGCAAGCTCTCACCCCACTTTCCTAGAAGGGAAAATAACTCGTCCTGGCCAGGGCAGTGGCTGCTGGTCATGGAAACAGGGGTGTCTGGTGGCCAGTGTGCCCTCAGCCTGCCAGCTCCAAGCACACCCCACAGGGTCCATCCTCACGGAGACGCGCCCCCTGGCACCTGGGCCAGCAGCCCCGGCTTTCCACCCCGCGCTGCACCTGTGCCCGCTCTGGGACCAGCAAAGCTCGCGAGGCCCAGGGGAATCAGCAGCCTCACTTATGTGACAAGTCTGGTGTGATGCCGTCTGTGATCGGAAGACATTTTTCGAGGAATTAGCTACAGACATTTAGAAGCCAGTGAGACTCCTTTGGAAAACCCTTCAGCCGTGCACCGAGACAGCTCTGCAAACCTCCACCTCGGGGATCTTGGGGAGCAGCCTGGGCCCTGCACACCGCAGCCATGAGTCATTTCAACTTTTCAAATGAAAACACCTGGGGGGCAATAAAATTTGATGGGGAGAGAGAGAGAGTCAGAGAGAGAGAGAGTGAAAGAGTGAAAGAGAGACAGAGACAGAGAGACAGAGAGAGAGACAGAGACAGAGACAGAGAAACAGATATGAAGCAAAGCTTCTACCAACAACCCACCAAGAGGAAGCTTGGCAGTAAGGAGAGAGCTCAGGGGAGACCGGTGCAGCGTCCACTCTCTGCAGCCTCCGGCCCGGCCACAATCGCTGCCTCCTGGCTGTCGTGGTCCCTCCCGCGTGTCTCCTCCCACATGGTCGGCAGGACCCAGCAGAGGAGAGGGCTCTCACTCGAGTCTGGGTTCGAGGACTCCGGCTTCCTTCTTCACAGGTTTCTCCTCCTCCTGCTCCTCCTCTTCTTTCTCCTTCTCCTGTTTCTCCCTCTCCTGTTCTCCTCGTTGTCTGTTCCCCTTCCTCCTCCTCCTCTCTCCTTTACTTCTTTTCTTCCTACTCTTCCTCTCCCCTTTCTCCTTCTTCCTTTTTCCTTTTCCTCCTCCTCCTTTTCTATCTTCTTTCTTGCTTCTCCTCCTCTGTCTCCACTTTCTCCTCCTCTCTCTCTCTTTCTCTGTCTCCTCTTCTCCCCTTCCCTTCCCTCTCTGCTCTTCTCCTTTCCTCTCTACTT
>PVLA01007996.1:0-95467 GCA_004027455.1 Hydrochoerus hydrochaeris | reverse complement strand
GCAAAGAATACTGAAGGACATTCTAGAGAGAGAGAAGAAAACCACCAGGGTTCCAGGAATAATGGCAGAAAGGCCTCAAAGAAAGGGGCAGACAGTGGAATCAAGGAGAAAAGTAAACAAATAACAACAGAAAAATAGCATGGCAGAGATAAAACAGAGAAGATTGGTTATATCACTGTTTTATCTTGACTGATTTTATCTGAATCTGGTATGCTTGAGAGTGTTGAGTCTGAGAGTAGGGGCAACTACTCTGAAGATGACAGGATTCAATAGGATTCCCATTCTGGTTTGATTGTTATCTGCCTTAGAAGTCCTATAATGTCTCCAATGTTTAGATTTTGTTAATAATGTAAAGCAATGCTAAGTTTATATTTGACAATATAGACAATTTTATTGAAAACAACTAGAGACATCATAGTGACTACCGTAGATCACCTAATGTTGTGTTTTTGTATGTTCTTTTCATCTCATGTTTCTCTAGGAATTTGTATTGCTGACTTGTTTTGATTTGTTTCTCCCTCTAATACAGAAAGGCTAGGTATATATGTAGAGACTTATACATGTGTAGAACTTCTAAGTAGTTTATGAGAATGGATTATAGTTATTGTAAAGAAAAAAAAGGAAAAGAGAGTATTCTAAAGGATATAACTGCATGTATGTTTGAGTGTGTGGAATTAATAACCATGTTGCTAAAGTTTTAGTTGGATGGATGAGCAAAACTGACTGCAGTCTCACTGTTTGGATATCCACTTTGTGGACTTTACTTTTGTAACTTGAACAACTGCATCTAAGAGGAAAGTATGTAATTATCAATTAGTGATTTTTTACTGGTTACTATTTTTGGGGTTTTTGTTTTGTTTTGTTTTTGAGATTTTGTATTGTTTCTACCCTCTTTCTGTTTCAAAATTTTTTCTTTAAATAATTTTTTTTAAAAAAAGCAAGAGGAGGAAAAGAAAGTGCTCTAAAAGAGATAACTGTATGTATACTTAAGTGTGTAGGTTTGATAACCATGTTACTAAGTTTTTGTTGAATCGGTGAACAGAACTGGCTGTAGCCTCACTGTTTGAATGTCCACTTTGTATGCTTTAACTTTGTAACTTGAACAACTATATCTAAGAAGACCATATGTAATGTATCAAATAGTGATTTGTTACTGTTTATTTTTTTTAATTCTGTATTGTTTCTACCCTTTTTTCTGCTTTGCTTCCCCCCCTCTTTAAATAAAATTTTTTAAAAAAGAATAAAGAATGTGAACAAAGAAACAGGGACAAATATAGATGAAATAAAAAGGTGATTCACAGAATTAAAGAAAACTTTCCAAGCATAGGAAATGGAAGTGATGTTCAGATATATGAGGCATACAGAACTCCAGACAGCTACAACCAAAACAGATCTACACCCAGATATATAATAATCAGAATCCCAGAAATCCATCACAAGAACAGAATATTAAAAGCAGTCAGAAAAAAGAAACAGATTACCTATAAAGGAAAACTCATCAAAATCACAGTGGACTTCTCAATGCAAACCATCAAATCAAGAAGAGCTTGGAGTGAAATATTCCAAGCTCTGAAAGAAAATAACCTCCAACCCAGATTGATGTACCCTGAAAAACTGTCTCTCAAAATTAATGGAGAGACAAGATATTTCCACGACAAAGAGGAACTGGGGGGGTTCGTGACCACCAATCCAGCCCTGCAAAGAATACTGAAGGACATTCTAGAGAGGGAGAAGGAAATCCCCAGGGTTCCAGGAACAATGGCAGAAAGGCCTTAATGAAAGGGGCAGACAGTGAAATGAAGGAGAAAAGTAACAACAAGGACAGAAAAATAGCATAAATGAGAGGAATTCTCACAACCCAGGAAGAAAGAAGATAGGCTATATTGCTGTTTTGTCTTGACTGATTTTATTCAAATCTGGTATGCTTGATAGTATCAAGTCTGAGAATAGAGGCAACTACTCTGAAGATGACAAGATTCAATAGGATACCCATTCTGGTTTGATTTGCCTTTGAAGTCCTATAATGTCTCCAATGTTTGGTTTTTATTAATAGTACTTTGTACTGCTATGTTTAATTATACTATGTCTGATGATATAGACAATTTTATTGAAAACAACAAGAGACATCATAGTAACTATGGTAGGTCATCTAGTATTGTGAGTTTTATATGTCCTTTTCATTTTGTGTTTCTCTAGGAATTTGTATTGTTGACTTGTTTTGATTTGTTTTTCCCTCTAATACAGAAAGGCTAGGTATACATGTAGAGACTTGTACATGTGTAGAACTTCTAAACAGTTTATGAGAATTGATTATAGTTATTGTAAAAAAAGAGAGGAAAAGAAAGTATTCTAAAGATATAACTACATGTATGTTTGGGTGTGTAGGATTGATGGCCATATTACTAAGTTTTTGTTGGATAGATGAACAGAACTGATTGCAGTCTCACTGTTTGAATGTTCACTTTGTATGCTTTACTTTTGTAACTTGAACAACTACTGCTAGGAGGGAAATATGTAATTATCAAATAGTGATTTTTTACTGGGTTTTATTTTTAAATTATGGGAGCTGGGGATTTAGTTCAACAGCATAAGTGCCTGCCTTGCAAGCACACAGTCGTGAGTTCGATCCCCAGTACCAATTTTAAAGAAATAAACAGAAAGAAACCCTCTTTCTGTTTCATTTTGTTTCTTTAAATAAAAAAGTATTTTACAGTATGTCCTCATCCACCTTATTCAGCAAACCTGGCACCATGCAACTTTTAGCTCTTCCCCAAAGTTAAAATGACATGAAAAGTATACGTTTTAAATCAATCCAGTCACTGAGACAACCACAACAGCACAAATAAAAACACTCATGAAAAATAATTTCCATAACTATTTCAGAGGGTGGCAATGGAATATTCAAAGGGAAGGGAATATTTGAGGTGAATTAATGTATCTTTTACTGTAATAAATGTTTTAAATCTAAACATTCTTGTATTTTTTAATCATATCTCATATATCTTATATATTAGTCTTGCTTATTTTGTTCACTATAGTATTCTCAGCACCCACCATAGTACCTGGAATATAGCAGTTACTCAACATGTATTTATTAAATCACTCAGAATCCCACTCAAATGTTACCTCCTCTAAGAGGACTTCTCAGACATCCCTAGTTAAAGCAGATAAATGATCTACCCATATAGACTATTTTAGAGCCTTTGTAGCACTTACTTGTACTTGGATTATATTATTTATTTATATAAATAATATAAGTTTTACTTTTGACTAAAGTTTTTTAAGTTTTACTTTTGACTAAAATTGTTAGAGATAAAACAAGAAATTTAGGGAACAAGTTAAATTGACTGGTCATATTTCACTTATATTCACAGAAAACTGAAGACCCCACTCCATGCACTCCATTTTCCTAATAGATAAATTGAGATAACTGCACTAGGTACAAAATGACAGGCTCTTCTAGTTTAAATACATACTTAAAACCCTTGTGAACCTTATGCTGCAGAAAAAAAAAAAGAGGCACTTTTCTTAGATACTTTTCTCATTGCTGAGACAAAATACCTGACACCCAAAGGTAAAGGGAGAAAGGTTTATTTGGCTCCAGTTTGTAGAAGTTGCAGTCCATAGTCAGCTGGTTCCAAGCCAGGGTGGCATGACAGAGGGACATCACAGAGAAAAAATAGTCCGCATAAGCAGGCAGGCAAGAGAACATTAGCCCTCTTTGTGTCTCTTATATTGTATGCAGACTACCCACCCTAGGGGAATGGGTAGCACTTACACTTTTTAACCCTAGCCAGAACTATGTGAAACCAACAAGTGGACTGATTTACTAATTATACACATGATCCTAGCACAGCACATTTGCTAGATTCAGCCAACCCTGAAATCTCCCCTGATGCATGACTGCATGAGGCTTTAGGGGGATATTTAGATACAAGTTTTAACAGTAAGAAAATACAAATGCAGTGACTACTGTACAAGCTTGTAATATAACACAGGTATTTGACATTGGTGGGGTGCAAATATGTTTGAGAAAGGCTTCCCTTGGAGAGACACAGTTTAAATATTTGCCCCAAGATCTAAAACATCTGGGAAAGGAGGAGTAGGGGAAGAGGTGTGGGTTAGACTATCTACAGTAGAAGGAGCAGTATGCACAAAGCCCCAGGATGTGAGAGAGCTTGACATGTTAGATCCCAAGGGAACACATGCAGCAGGCAGGACAAACAGAGCTGGATCATGCAAGGACTTGTTGTTTATGTCAAAGACTTAGAGTTTTATCCTATGGGCAATGGGAAGCCTCTGTGGGAGTTTAAACAGGGTGGAGTCATTAAGAAATCATTTACCTAAAAGAAAGGATGGATGAGAAGAGGGCAACAGTGGGTCAGCAGTCAGTTAGGAGACTGAGCCAAGACCACAACAATGAGATGAAAAGAAATGGGGACTGAGAAGAAATACACAGGATTTGGTGATTGATAGGTTATGGTAGCTAAAGAAAATAAAGGGGACAAAGAAGAAGATAATTTTCTCAATGTAACATGGTAGATTTTGTTATTTATAGGGATCAGACACTGAAAGAATAAAATAATTTGATGAACAATGTAGTAAATTTTATTTAGGCCAAGTTTGTAAGATATCCTAGTAGAGAAGTCAAATAAATAGATGGTTGGATAAATGAGGTTAAAGACCAAAATAAAGTTCTGAGCTCCACTGTTTCCTAGAAGGTAAGATTAATTCATTTTAAGGAATTGTAAAAGCCAACATTAATTCAAAAGTCAGTAAGTTGATCTTTAGCTCAAATGAGAGATTCAAAAACAGAGAGACTTAAGGGTCATAACAGATCATCCTATGTGTTCAACTGGACAATGATCTAACCTGGGCTTTATAATGGTAGAAAATTTTTTATTGAAGCAAAAATTCATAGGTCAATGGCTAATTGGGTTATGGTGATCCCCCTAATCCACAGTCTCATTTTCCATGTTTTCAGCTACCCAGTGGTCAACTGTGGTCTGAAAATATTTAAATTAAAAATTCCAGAAATAAACATTCAAAAGTTTTACATGGCATTCAACTCTGAGTAGAGTGTTAAAATCTCATGCTAGCCCATTTAGTGCCACTTAGGACATGAATATCCCTTTATCCAGTATGTCTACACTGTATACATTACTCACCCATTACTCACTTAACAGCTGCCATCTTGGTTATTAGGCCACAACCTTGCATTGCTTGTGTCCAAGTAACTTTTATTTTAATATTAACCCTGAAGTACAATGCAATAATGCTGGTTGATGCCAAAGAGAAACCATAATGTATTCCTTTTACATGAAGAGATAAAAGCTCTCAACTTAATAAGGGAAACATAAAAAGAATTGTGTGCTGAGATTGTAAAATCTATAATAAGTACAAATCTTCCATCTATGAAATTGTGAAGGAGAAAGATTCTAGTTTTGCTGTCCCATCTCAAACTACTAGAGTCATAGCAATAGGACATGTTAAGTAACTAGTAAAGATGGGAAAATGTTTAAATTTGTGTGTGTATGTATGTATGTATAGGAGAATGGAATGTATATAGAATTCAGTACCATACAGTTTCAGGGATTCAATGAAGGTCTTAGAATATAGCCCATGAATGAGCAGAAACCACTATATAACAGCTTCTATTTATTGAACCAATAAAAAGTAATATGCCATATACATATTTCTTGCTTTGCAATATTGGAATAATCATTATATATACTTGGTGGTACAGCCCTCAATTTGAATTACTTATCTTTTTGACATTATTATTGTTATGTATAACCTTACTAAATCCTTAAAACTCCAGTGTAGGGGTGATGATCACCCTATCTTATAGACAAAGAAGCCAAGCTTCAGAAATGTGAAGGACTCTCCCAAGATCACTCCATGGGAGGGTAACATTGACGTAAACTCAGACCTCTCTGACTCCAAAACCCTACTCCTAATCTCCAGGCAACAAGTTTCCAAGAAGTTACATAATAGATGACACTTTTCTTTTCCTGAGGTTTAAGAAATTCATCCCAAGAAAAAAAACTAATCTCTCTGGTAAGCCTCCAGTTATTCTGCCAATGCTTTCATCTCCGAGTAAGCAATGGCATCTGGAGAGATGCCATTAGCGGAAAAAGGCCTACTTTACAATTAGAGTGCAGGATTGCCAAAAATTAAATTTCTCTAACCCTCTATAGCATATGGTCCTATGAAGCCCCAGAGCCAAAAATACATCCAAATGGCTTATTTCTCAAATCTTTCCATACCTGGGGAGTGTGGATTAACCAACAACATTCTCAGTACCTTAGTGCAGCAGTGGGAGACCATCACTTCCTTGGTAAATGACCTTGGGTAAATGACTTAATTCAAACTTCCATTTTCACATGTGTTCAGTGGAGTCAGCAGCCATATCATCTATGTCACTAATGGCTAACCATCACATAGGGCTTACTGCAGACCAGACATAACTCCAAATGCACCTATTACATACATTACAACACACTATGTGCATTAACTCATTTCCTACTTTCCACAAATCTATCGGATGCACTGAGTAGACCTAATATTATATTCATTTCACAGATGAGTAAATGAGGGACAAAAATTGAATAACTTATCCAAGGTCAAACAGCTAGTAATGACAGAACTCAGATTCAGGAATCTGAGAATGACTCACCACCAAACTGGACATTTTCGTGCTATCAAGATTAAATGAGACAATGGATGCAAAGTGTTTTCTTCACTGAGTAAGAGGCACAAGGTAATTAGTTAATGCTATGCCATTGTTTATATTATAATTAGTACTTAAAAACTGAAGCAAAAGATGACATTTAGAACAGCATAACAGCACAACTTTAAAGAGTAAATTTCCTTTTAAAACCATCTTACAAAAAAAGAAACACCATTTACAAGTCGAGATCTTAAAATTCATCCTCTAAGGGTGGCATCTTTTTAAGCATCCCATTTATGCAAGCAGTTCAGTAAATGCCAAGGGAGCTGAATAGTACTGAGGACCAACTGCTGAGGGAATTCCCACATAAAAGCCCCAAACCATTTGCAGCACCATCTTCAGGGTATCATCAGTGCACTCAAGCTTGCAGTATCTGCCTCTCTCCCAGAGAACTTGAGAAACTGCCACATCCTTTGGTAAAGAGACAAGAAAATAAAACTAATTAGAACAACCTTAACACTGCAAAGTGAAGCACACTTTTAATGCTAAACTCAGTTGGAAGACAGGAAGCAAGAATATGAGGCTGTGAGCAGATTTTGATATTCTTCCCACAAGAGGCTCCTCAAATGTAATGACACCATCCCAGAGAGGCCTTCCTAGCAGCCTCATTTCAAGCAAGTCCCTCTACCTTCCCTGTTTTTCTCTATCACATAATGCAACTTTTAACTACCTCATGTAATTTGTTTTTCTTGCCTAGTCTCTCCTCTCTTCGCCTCTCCTTGTTTCTCTCTCTGTCTCTCTCATACACACACTGCTGTAAGAAAAACAAGTGCTGTAACAGAGTATCAGGCTGTTTCAGGCTGTTGTAGCAGAATATCATAGACTAGGAGAATTATAAGCAACAGAAATTTATTTCTCACAGTTTAAATCTTGGGAAGTCCAAGGTCAATTCACTGGCTGACTCTCAAAGCAGGCTCAAATGAGGGAAAGAGTGAAGAAGCTCTCCAGGGTTCTTTTTTAAAGGCACTAAGCCCATCTTAAAGGTCACACCTCCTAATACCATCACACTGGACGTTAGATTGTGAATATGAGTCACATGGGATACAAACAGTCTATAGCAGCAAGGATTCTATTTTGTTCATCAATACATCTCTGGTACTCAATATTTATGTCCAAAAAATATTGAAAAGATAGAAATCCCAATCTCTATTCACATTCTACAAACTCATAGAAATTACTACAAAGTTGTTCATATAGTTCTCCTTTCTGGCCCAGTACTTGTCTAACAGAAATACACAGCTAGCTGTCTACATAATTTTAAATTCTCTACTAACCACATTTTACTTTTTATTTAAAAAAAAAAAAAGAGGGGCTGGGGATTTAGCTCAGCGGCATGAGAGCCTGCACCTTGCAAGCGCGTGGTCGTGAGTTCGATCCCTGGTACTGATAAATAAATAAATAAATAAATAAATAAAAAGAAAAGATAGAAATGATTCAGAATTTCAAAAAATAGTAGGAAATTAACACTAGTTAATATATTGCATATTGTTATCTTAGAAGCAGTTGTTCAGGTTACAAGATTTAGGCATGAAAAAAATTATCAAACAATGAGAGCACAACCCATTCTTTTTGATGAACTTACAGAGTTTAGTGGTATAGTTATCCATCTTGTATATATATATATACATACATACTTATATGTGTCTATCCATATACATATAATATTTCCTTTCCTTTTCTCTTTTCCCCATCTCAGACTAACCACATTTTAAAAAGTAAAAGTAGGCAGAATTAATTTTAATAAATTAATTTATTTTATTTAGCATACTATATCCAAAATATTGTTTTCAGTGCAATAAGAGAGAAAAATATAATATAAAAGTAGCCTTTATTCCGAGGACATGGAGAGAACTCCATGACTCTAGGGAGCCTGGCTTTCTCTGGTCAGGGTGGCGCTGAGGTTGGGCCTTAGTGACCCACGAGGAGCTGATTGGAACCCTCTGCATACACCAACAGGAAGGGGAGTTGCATTTAGGGCTGAGGAAGAAGCAGGAAGTGGTAGACATTTCCACTTTGGCCTTTTGCCATGTTAGACCACCACCATGACTGTTAAACCACCACCATGACCATATAGTAATTTATTCTAGGGCAAAAACTCTTTCAAATATTATCAATATATAATCCATGTTTCAAAGTTACTAAATGTCATCTACATTTTTCATTTTTTAAGTTTTCCCAAATCTGATTATGTTTTACCTTCATAGCACACCTCGACTGGGGTAACCATGTTTCAAGTGCTCAATAGGCACCCATGGCTGCCATATTGGACAGTGTCACTCTAGCACCTTGAAACTCCCAGAAGCCCCTCTCTCTTTCCCATCTCAGGAAAGTTCTCTCTTGTGCTTGCTATTCCATTCCATCTACCTACAAATTCCACTCCTTCCCCAAGAGGCACCTTCTCATTGCTCAGGTCTCCAATGTGTATTATGTATTGTCTACCTGCTATGTAAGAGCTGTCACTCTCCATTAGAGGCAAGGTCTAACATGGCACGTGGTATATAGTGACCTTCAGTAATTATTTGTGAATGAATTCTGCATGCATGCATTAGATGCCATCCCTTCCCTTCTTTGTACCTGCCTTTCTAAAGGACACAGACATACTCTACTAGATTTTCCCTGGAGAATATGAATCATCTTGGACCCCAGCTGCTCTTGTACAGGCTTTTAATTTTTCTTGGGCTATGAACCTTGTTAGTGGTCTCTGGTATCTACCCTTCTCAAAATAATGTTTCTTATTGTATAAAATAAAATTCACAGAAATATAAAGAAAAGTGACTAATTACTTGGTGATTTTTTCTTAAAATTGTAGTATGACAAAATAGTACTTCTATACATTTAAGGATCTAGCACTAAGTCTAATAACTTCCCTAATTTTTCAATAGCAGTAAGGATACAAGATATCTTGAGATATCTGTCAAAATATAAAGTGATATGAAAACATATGTAACTCTTATGGGTGGCAAACTCTCAGGTGCTATTGATTTAACTTAATTCATAATTGATGGAAATACTAGGATTCAGTTAAAAAAACATAAAGAGGAATTTTACTTGCATCCAAGTTCACAAATTCCCCTGAATTCTACCTACAGCTTAGTATGTACAGACCTAAGGTTAAAAATCATTATGTTAATGGGAGTCCACTCTCTTGATTTTCTTCTTTTTTCTATTCAGAGCAAAGGCCTTAGAAGCTAGTTAGAAAATGCCTCAATGTTCCTGTCAACTCTTTTTTGGGGGGAGAAGGTGACAAATATGTTAATAATAGAACTATTCTGTCCAGGAATCATTCACATTAGTCAAAAGCGGAAGCTTCAGACTCACAGTAGCCTGTCTCTGTCACTGCCTAGTTCTATGGCCTAAGTAACTATAAGCCTCTCTGAACCTCAGTTGCTTCACCCTAAGATAAGACAAGACTCTCGGTATAGTATTTGAGCAGCAGGATAAAATATGATTATGAACTTACCAAAACCACAGAGTCACATGTGCACGCACTGGAGGATATGTGATGTAACTACTATTCCCGCTGGTCTATGCTTGCCACATTCTGTTTGTTAGTAGCTCCAATTTGCAGCAGGTCCTCCACACTAAATTCCCAAAGCTGTCTAGTTAGCAACACCTTGCTCCACTCTCAGGTAGGCTTCTTCCTTGGCCCCTGTCACCCTGCATGCCCTAGTGGGAAGGGATTGGTGTTCTCCAGGCCTGAATGGCATTCTAGAGTCTACAACAGCTGAGCTTAGTCAATTTTTATTTTACCCCTCTGTGCCTCATATGAGCACTGTACATAATGGGTCTCTCACAGAGCCACAATGAGAATTAAGCAAACATATCATTTTGTGTGTTGGCGAGGCTGCAGGGAAAAAGGAACACTGCTCCACTATTGGTGGCAATGCAGACTGGTGCAACCATTATGGAAATCCATATGGAGAATTCTCAGAACACTAGGATTAGAAGCCCCATTCAATCCAGCTATCCCCTTCCTGGGCATTTTCCCCAAAGAACTGAAAAGTTCATATCACAGTGATATATGTGCACCCATGTTCATAGCTGCACCATTTGTGATAGCTAAATCCTGGAAACAACCAAGATGCCCATCAACTGCAGAGTGGATGAAAAAGATGTGGCATTTTTATACAATGGAATATTACTCAGCTATAAAAAAGGATGATCTTGAGGCCTTCATAGGCAAATGGAGACAACTTGAGACTATCCTCATTAGTGAGATAAATAAGAATCATATTTATAAATATCATATTGTATCTCTAGTGTAAAAAGTAAATAAGAACTACAAGTGTAATAAAACCAAAATGTGCAATTGCTATTGTAAAAAAGAGTGGAAAAAAAGGGCTCTAAGGGATGTAACTGCATGTAAGTTTGAGTGTGTAAAATAGATGACCATAATGCTGAATCTTTGTTGGATCTTTGAGCAAAACTGTTTGTAGTCTGACTGTTTGAATATTTACTATGTACCCTTTAACTTTGCAACTTGAACAACTACATCCAAGATGACAATACATAATTTACAAATTACTGATTTCTTAGTGGGGCTTTTTCTCATTCTCCTTTTTCTTTCTTTCTTTTAGAATTCTGTATTATTGCTACCCTTGTTTGTTTTTTTTTTCTTTTTTCTTCTCTTTAAATAAAATTTTAAAAATGTATAATTGCTCTTGTAAAAAAAAAAGAGGAAATAGGAAGCGCTATAAAAGATATAGCTGCATGTATGTTTAGATGTGTGGGATTGATGACCATATTTCTAGGTTCTTGTTGGGTTGTTGAACAGATTTGTTTGCACTCTCACTGCTTTAGTGCCTACTTTGTGTGCTTTAATCCTGTAACTTGAATAACTAGTTCTAAAAGAACAATGTGTAATGTATCAAGTAGTGATTTCTTACTATTTATCTTCTTTTGTTGAAATTCTGTAATATTTCTACCTTTTTCCTGTTTTTTTCTCTTTAAATAAAAAATGAAAAAAAAACATTTTCTGAATTTTAGTTTATACATTATACATAATAGATGTTAGTTGTCTTTCTTAGACATTTCTCTAAATGGAAATAAATGACCAAGGAAGACATTAAGTATGGTAAACACTGCTGAGAGAAGAAAATCAGCTTTGTCATAAAAAGGTCTTTTTACTCTCATTAATTCTATTTATTTTTCTATGTTTCTAAACCACAAACCTCCAACCAAACACCTATATTTGAAAAGACAAACCTTTCAATAAGAGAAGAAGAAGCACTCTATCCCTGCACTAACTGTGATGAGGGCTGACTCATCTGCTGGTAAATGGAATATGGGCTTTAATTTGAGGGGAAAGAGGGAACTCAAGAAGTCAGTTTTTCCTCTAAGCTTCAATTTTCCTCAACTGTAAAACAGAAAACACCATTGTATAGAGGTATCATGAGGACTAGAGAGTCTGCAGAAAAAACACCTGGCACATAGAAGGTATATAACAGGCAGCCAGTATTATATACAGTATGAGCCACAAGAGGTGACAGGAGAGGTACAGTGTCTGAAAATGAAGAAAATGAGAAAAATCAAGGTACAAGGTAAGAAGTCAAGAAACCAAATGAGAAACCAAGGGAACTTTGGCTTGTTCAGTGCTGCTATGAAACAGATGATAATATAGAGATGATAAGGAGACAATTTTATGTGATACAGAAATGACTTATTCATTAGCCCAGAACAAAGCAAGAGATGAGAGCTGACGTGCACAAGAGGTCAGCTGTAGACGAGAGGCCCAGCGCAGATCTCATGGCACACAGGCCGCCCAGCCATCCCCACTCAAGTCCCCGCTCACCAAAAGATTCAGGAAGGAAAGCCCTTTCTCACAATTAATTGTCCATGAAAAAAAAGTGACTGAACTGCCATGATTTCTTTGATTATAAGGTTATTTTAATTTTTCCATTCTCCTTCTCCAGCCTTTAGGGGCTTAATATCCAGTGATAGCCTAAAGCCCTAAAGCATAGGAAAATCCATTAATTGTTCATTTTTTTAATCCATTTCCAAGTTTTCTTTTCCCTTAGAGACATAATTGGAAGATATCAGTGCCAAATGGCTAAAAGGAGGTTTGTTATACTCTAACCAGAGCTCCAGGAAGTTCTATTTATTGTTATTATTATTATTATTATTATTATTACCATCATCTTTCTATCCCTTCTGCCTATAAATACATCCTCCTCATCTCTCCATTCATACTTCCTACCCTCTTCCCTAAACAGCTATGTGGCCTATCACATAAAAGCCAGCTCTGGATCCCACAGTAAAAAGAAGGAAGACACAGAAGTAACAATCGCTCCTGCTATATGCAGGGCTTTAGTCTAGACCTCAGCAGGAAAGATGTCCCCAAATACCACATAGCTATACAACACAGCCAGTTGTCCTTGCTGCGCCCAGAATACAAATGTCCCCACAGTTCACCCCCCATTCTCACTTCCAGCCCTATCTCTCACCCTTTTTGTTACCACCAGGCAGATTAAAATCCAGAACTAATTTCAAATCCTCATCCTTTACATGGAGCTGTGCTACATCTGAAAATGTGGGATAAAGCCAAGCCTGATCAGCACTTCTTCCTACAAGCCATGTGACTTGACAAATTTCCAGACCTCTCTAAGCCTGTTTTCTCATTAGTAAAATATATCTCATAATACTTTCATAGGGTACATGAAGATGAAATGAGAAGACACATGACACATGCCCAGTGCCTTCTAAGGGAATGAGGAAAACTTCCCACAAAATGCCCATTCCTGCCCTCTATGCTAGATAAGGACAGGAAAAAGAAAAGAAGAAAAAAGTTTCCTGTTCAAAAACCTTTTTCCCATACTAATACACAAATAAGAGAGATTCACTTGTATCAACAATTTCTCTCTTTCCTTTTTTTTTTTTTGTTTTATTTTGTGTGTTTTGTTTTGTTTTGAGACAGAGTCTTTCTCTGTAGTTCAGACTGGCTTTGAACTCACAATATAGCCCAGCCTAGATTCACACTCACATCTATCCTCCAGCCTCAGCCTCCTGAGTGCTGGGATTACAGACATGCACTACCATGCCCAGCTAATAATTCCTTCTTACAAATGCAAATCAGTCCTGAATTAAACTGATCAATTCCCACCTTTATATAAATTGTTTAAATCAGATCAGTACCTTCATAGCTCTCAGTTTCAGTGCTGTGATTATAATGCAGAGAAGCAAGGTTTTTAAAAAATCTTTCTAGGAGGGAAGCGGATGGCAAGGAGGAACTTTGGGCATTTACAACACAGCAATTAAGAGGCATAAAGTAAGGCTTGAACTGGGGAAAGGAAAATAGAAAAAGATAGTGGAAGAGCAAGGACCCTCAGAGGGCTGCAGAAGGTCATTACATACAACACTGTCCCACTTTGTCATCATGCCTTTGGCTCTGGTGGCAACTGAAATGCCACTGTCACTCAACCTGTTGCTGTTGGCCCATAAGCCATGGGTTGTGCCATCATGATACAGCTGTCAGCCTGTATGTCAGCTTGCTCTCGTTCAACCAGACCTGTTAGGACAAGCTCCTTTAACTCCCATTCAGCCCAGGTACTTCCCACACAAGCCCCTTCCCTGATTCCCATGAAAGTGACATAAAAAGGATTAAAAATGGAAGTGTGGGTGGAGGGGAGTTGAATACACATCAAAGCAGGTCAGACTCCTCTCTCTCTCCATTCCTGAACAATGGATACAGTGTTTTCAAGGACTCACCATCAACACACACGTTCTCTTCACATCCTGCTTTCTCACTATCTCATCTCAAACAGCAGACGTATGAGCACATTGTGGGCACTGTACATAAGACAGTCAAATTTAATACTATAAGAAGATTACGGTCCACAATGACCAGCCATTTCCAAAATCCCAAGTCACTTGGCTACCAAGTCTCTTCACTCTTCATTCCAAGATAGGGGGTCATGGTTGCAATGTCACAGTAAGTCTTTCAATCACTATATTACAGAGGCCTGAATGTTAACTCTCACACAAAGATCGTGGACAGGGATGAAGGAACAGCCACTATCAACACTGCCTCTGACAGTGTATGCTCACATTTTTAAGACCTTTACCTCTGTGGTCTCTAATTTTTTCATCTGTCAAATGAAGAAGATGTAGATAATCTCTGACTAAAGCACTGAGTAACAAGAGAGGGTCAGTAGGAAGAAATGCTAGGAAGGAAAAAGAAGCAGAAGGATATAGGATACTTTATTTACTTTACAACTCTGCCTCTGCATAACCCCACCCACCTGCTATAATATCCCATCTAGAGTTGAGTCTCTGCAAGACCTGAAATCCTGAAATGACCTCAACTGTGGATGGCATAACCAGAAACCCTTCCCCTTCTCAATCAGGGCTTGTCTCACAGGGACCATTATGCTTACTTCTAAACAGTAAGCTAGTTGCTCCTGGTCACCCTCTGTTCTGACCCAGACTTTCAAACACCAGATGCATGGATCAACAACAAAGAGGCCCTGGAAGTGGGCTCAGAACCCCAAAAGGGCAAGAATTTGAGATCTCAGATATCACAAAGAGGTTTAGAAGAGGTGCATACTGTTAGGTAGGCACATCCACTTAGCCTGCCTCTTAGGAGAAGAGTATTGCATGACAGGTGGACCAGGCTGCAGCTCAGGAATCAGATCTAAGGGAAGTTTTGCCCGTAACCATTCATCCTTCTCCACCTCCAGATATCTGCTCCAAGATTCTGCTGCTGGCAAAAACACACTCATTAAGACTGTTCAAATATAATGCAAATGAAGATGAAGACGTCACTTTGTCCTACTGCAGTGGTTCCAACCATGCTTTCATAGGTATCTCTTCCATTATTTTGAAAAGGAAGACTTGGAATTCTCAAAAATCATTTTTCAACACTGAATTTTAATGTGAAAGATAAAATACTTAGTCTCAGTAGTCAAAATGTGGAAGAAACCAAATATCCATCAAGAGATAAATGGACAAACAAAATGTGTTATTTACACACAACCGAACATTCAGACATTAAGAAGGAGTTTTGACACACACTCCAACATCGGTGAATCTTGAAAACATTATGCTAAATAAAATGAACCAGATACAAAAGACAAATAAATACAGCATGAATCTGCTTATATGAATCACCTAGAATAGACAAATTCCAAGACGGGAAGTAGAATCATGATCAACAGGCACTTCAGAGAAGACAGAGTGTAGAGTTATCATTTACTGGGTTAGACGTTCTACCAGTGATAATGAAAAAACCCGAGAAGTGGATAGTGGTGATGGTTGCACAATAATGTAAACATACCTTGTTCCAATGAATTGTACATCAAAATAATTAAAGTGCTGAATACTAAATTACATATATGTTGCCACAAAAAGATAAAATGGGTGATAATAGGAGATTTAAGAGCCTAAAATTATATTTCCAAAACATTGTCATCTCTGGACAAGAGAAACTTCATTAAAGAAAGTTGTATAATATTTTCAGCACCACCCACAATTCAAAACCATTCTTTACCTCTTTATCCATACCTTATGCAATATCAAAGGTGTCTACATTTAAATAAGCTCAAGAAATTCTTCCTCTTTTTCTGTTCTGCACTGCAATACCTCAGGTGGAAGACAAACATCAAGTTAAAACCACCCAAGTTTGACTCAACTTTGTTTTAAGTCAGTTCCAAACTACTAAAACTCTTCACCAACACGTAGCATAGAATTAGCCATGGGGTGGGTTTCTTTTTAAAGTTCAGATTTCATGGGTTTTAAAATTTTATGAACCTGCTGCACCCATACTTGCTCTCAATAGGTACAAAAGTTTGCACTGACACTCAGGAAATGATGACACATTACAGAAGTGGCTCTGAAACAATTATCCCTTTGTTACTTTAAAATGGCCTCACACCATTTTTAGCCAGGTCTTAACCACCACACTGGGAAACAAGCCTGCCATCTAATTAATTTTTATCTCAGTTATCTGGGCAGTTGCCTGAATTTGATGGGCCCTTTGTCTGTGAAAATCACTGGAGGATTTAGAAAGGATAGGAACAGGCTCCAAAACTTTCATAAAACTGTCTGACTCCCCCCAGGAAGGACTCCCGCTCCCACCCCTACCCCACAGTTACTTGCTTCACCTGCTCCTCAGCAAGGCCCTCTGATGGTGACAGCAGTGTCACCCAGAGACCCCTCAAAGACGTGCAGCATCACCATCTAGGGAACCACCCCACACCCACTAAGAATCTCTCTGCTCCAGTGCTTTTCTGCTCTGCCTCTCATAAAGACATTAGTGGTAGTATTTATGTCCCATCTGGTTAATCCAAAATAATCTCTTCATCTGACAATCTTTAATTTAAAACAGGTGTGGTGACACACACACATAATCCTAGCCCTCTGAGAAGCTGAGGCAGAAGGATCACAGTTCAAGTCCAGTCCAGGGAATTCAGCAACATAAAGACTCTGTCTCAAAACAAAAAGAACTAGGGATGTAACACAGAGCAAAGGCCATAGTTTCAATCCAGAGTAACACACACACACACACAATTGAAATCATGAATGTAAAAATTCTTCATAAATAAAGTTACATTTATAGGTTATAGGAATTAGGATGTATCTTCTAGGGGGTCATGTTCCTACCTTATCATAGTCCTGTCTCTAAAAATGAAAATATTGCTTTCATGTGTCAATCAGAATATAAGCAAACTACATAAGTGATACATAGAAATATCATCTCCAAATGTAAAGTCAGTAAATTTAACAAAAGGTCATCCTTTTGTTCAAAACGTATTTCAGCAAAGAAGCTTTCAAATTTCAAAGACAGCTCTGGGAGCCAAAACTCAATCCCTCTGAAGTATCACCCTATTAATGCCTCATAAACATGACCCTTTCCCACCTGCAATGGGTGTCAAATATTCTGATTTCTTTGCCTCATCTCACACCTGCAAAACCACATCGCCAAGGAAGAGCCTAGAGAGTTGTTTTTAAAAAGCAGACTCCACTGATTCTATCAACAAAGTTTGAAAAATACTACTAAAATCAACAGTTCTCACTCCTCACTGTGCACTGCGATCATTTCAAGAAATTTTTAAAACACTGAGGCCCAGATTCACCCAGACCAATTTGATAAGAGTCTCTTGACATGGGTATTTTCCAGATTTCCCCCAGATGATTCTAATGTATGATGAGGCTTGAAAACCACTGATTCCACGTCTCTGAGCCCATTGAGTCAGAGGGAATATAACAAACCAAGGTAAGCCACCTATTAAACTAGGCCTATTCGGGCTTCTATCCTGCTCAGAATACGTGCTGAAGGGCCTCTCTTCACAGGATGGGCCACGCTGTGAAGAACCAAGCAATTATGAAAGTGCTTTAGAAAATCAGGCCCAAAGGAGTTCCCACCTCATCCGCAAGAGCTGACACACAAATTACAGTCTCCCATTCCGGGAGAATAAAGCCATGACCATGCTTTCCTTCACCCACCTCAAATCCCACCCTTCTTTCTGAAGAGCTACTTACTTTTTCTCTTTTTCCACCTACCTCCCCATTCTCTAACAGTAACCACACACCTTCTTCTACCCTCTTCACTCCAAAGTAACAAAGCTACAGAAAAAAATAATGTTTTATTTAATGAGTTGGAAATTTCCCTATTCCTGTGGCTTTAAATATTGAAAGGTTTACATATTTGATCTTTCCCATGAAGATTTATTTAGCTGAGGAACCCAGAGGTGAAAATGCAACAAATCAAACAAACAGGTCTGCAAGAAATAAAAAGAACAAGTAACAGGACATCAGAGGGAGGCTCTCCTCTTGCCAGAAGGGAGAATCATGCTCTATAGAAAAACTATGCATTATCTGTAACTCACTCTTCTGCATTCTTTGATTTTGAGACTATGGAAGCTATTCTTTAACTCTAAGTTTTAGATAACTGATAGTAGTGCAATATTATCTTTCACTATAAATAGGAAAATTCTGTCCTACCCAGGAAAAGTTCAAATTACTTTCTTCCCCACTCAAGAGAAAAAAGATTTGCCTTTATTTGCATATTCACATCCAATTCCCTTCACACCATATACATTTATGCTTTTTAATTTTTCCTTGAACCAATTTGTAACATCATAATAAGTTAAACTTTCACTGCATGTTCATTTTTATGAGCATTATGATTTTATCCTTTTTTGAAAATTCTTTCAAAATTACTCATGACCACTTTAGATGTCACCCATAGTGGCTGCTCAAGTTTATTGATAAACCATTAAAAGCCAAGAAAACTTGCCTCTAGGAGTGAGTCTGCTAAAATATCCTAAGCAGTCTGCAGCCATAGCATCCTAAGCATGCCCAATCTAGAGTACCCCATGCACTGGGCCTAAACATGTCTTCTGGTTCCTTCATCTCTAGCCAAAGGGACCAATTTACCACCTATGAGCTTAAACCATTCTTCACTATGAGGCTGAATTCCACTGCAGAATGCATCAGTGTGATGGATTCTTCTCCCTGGACCCCTGATTGAGAAATATTGACTATTCTAATCAAATGTCCCCAACAAAGCATTCTGAAGCTGTTTATAGGTCACACACACACACACACACACGCACCCACATTCTGAGAGTTTAGAAAGGTTATCAGGAACAAGTGCCTCTGGTGTTTCTCCAAGCGCTCAAGAGTAGTGAAGGTAATGTGAGAGACTGGGAAGCTTCCCCAAATGAAATGAAAATTTACTATTAGGAAAATTACAAAACTAGCTTCCTAAGTGCATGACATCGCCTAAGTGAGGTATGATATTTAAAGCATAGTTCTCTTAATATTGTGATCATAAAAACTGAAAATATGTCATCAAAGATAGAAAAATTTAAACCATCATTACTTTGTCCAAATACCCTATGGGCCCCCACATGCAAATATTTTAGTTATGGTATTTGTATAATTGCTTTGACCTCATTCTGCTGAGCGCTCTGAAGCTAGTCTTGCTGGTTTCACCACAGGATTCTCTGCTGAAGCCCTGATCATCATCCCAAATGGCTTTACTCTGAGGTCACTATTCCAACCATCTAGCTCTTCAATCACAATCTATTTTTCTAGCTGGTTAAAATAATCCCATAACACTTTTCTTCAGACTAGTGTATGATGGTTTTCAAGCCTCATCATAGATATAATATATATGATCTAGCTATCTAACATTTCACTGCCCATTACCATTTTCCTGTTTTCTTTTACCTCACTCCCAGCAAATAATTCAGTGTCACAGGGGAAACAGAAATCTTCAGATGGGAATACCCTCTACCTCTTCCTACCAAATATTCATGGTCACTACAGCTTTACGTGTCTTCTACTCCTGTCATCCTCTCCTGCCTCTCAGGAACTGCATATAGACAGCCACCGATTTTGCATATCTGTGTCTTTGATACCTTAAAATTCATGGGGTTCTTCTCAACCACAGATAAAAATTCAATTGTTCCCTTCTTTAAAAACAAAAGCAAAACTTTCCTCGATTTGCATTTCCAAAAAAAGAAAAATCTTTCGTTTCTCTTTTCAGATGCAGCCCTCTCCCTTTCTCAGCCAAACCCATTTCAATCTTCTTTTCTTTTGACTCTTTGACATGCTGCTGCTCCTTGTCAGCTCACTAAGCCCCTCATCATTCTCTTCCCAGCCATTAACTGTGGGATTTCTTGAGGTTGACTTCAAGCAACCTCCTTTCCTCTCTATATATATATCTTGGCCAGAACTGTGACTCTACTCATCATTTATACACTGATGTTTCCCTAATGTAGATCTTCAGTCTTGGCTCCCATCTAAGCTCCAAACTCAACACCAAACTCTTGATCATGTCCCTTAAAATTGTTTTGACCACCCAAAATTTATCCATCTCAATGACCATGACTAACAGTTTCATTAAACAAAATAGAAATCTTGAGGCTATCTCCAGCCCTTCCCCCTGCCACACTCAGCTTGCATATTTATTTTATTACCAAGTCTTACATTGTTGCTTTCCCTTTATATGTCAAATTCACATATTTATTTATTACTATAGAAGCTGCTACCACACCTTGCCTTGACTATTGCTTGATGAAAAACCACTATCTCCATTGCAAATGGCTCATGGACAGGTATTTTCACAATAAGTCACTCAAACATGAAAGGCCTGGAAAAGCCAAGACTTACTAGAGTGGCTACTGTGAAAGAACTATTCATTCAACAAACATTTTTTTAATCAGTATGTTTCTACTCTAGCCCAGGTAATGAGGAAAAGACAATAATCAGAGAGTCCTTTCTCAAATTCTCACAATCTATTAGGTGGTAGCAATGCTCAGTCAACAACTATAAAGCAGTGCTTGGTGGTACACCCCTGTAATCCTAGCACTTAGGAGGCCGAGGCAGAAGGATCACTGTCACACCAATGCCAGCTTGAACTGCATAGTGAAACCCTGCCTCAAAAATAATAATAATAATAATAATAACTATAGTATAAGGCAGGATACAATTTTTTAAAATCCTATAAGCAAAATGCTACAGCAAGGGAAGTGGCAGATACAACTCAAAAAGAGAATTCTCGTTTAGTTAGATGTTTAGGAAAAGCTTTGCAATAGAAGAGAATGTCAATAAGTATATTCTAGGCAGAGGTAAGCTCTCAGCAAAGAAGTAACAATCCAAGAGTACAGGGGAAAAGTAATCCAACCTTGCTAGTCATAGACTGTTACAGACAAAACTTTTGTCCCCCCACAGCCTCATGCAAAATCCAAAGATGGGACTTTTCGGAGGTAGCTGAATCTAGAATGTGTGATGCTGGGATTATGGATATGTGATTACTAAATCAGTCCACTGATTGGTTTGGCACCACCCTAATCCCAGAAGCCTAGACAGAGTATTAAAGGGACAGCATGACGCTGTTAAGCCCCCTTGTTTTTGCTGTCTTCCACTGCCATGAGCGGTTGCTTATCTGCCATGTACTACCCTGCCTTGGAGCCAGAAGACGATGGACTGAAACCTCTACAAACTATGAACTAAATAAATCTTTTCCTCTCTTTAATTTTGGGCTTTAGATATTTGGTCTCAGCCATGAGAAAAGTAGCATGGACTAATGAGACTAGTAAGACATGGACTAGTAAGAGATGGAGCTAGATGAAAGCCCTGCTACAAGTTTACTGTGAGAAATTTGTGAGGCATGGGAAAAGTTTCAAATATAGAATTCATTTCCCTAAATGACTTTGCTTTGTTCACAATTTACTTTTTTGGTGACTTCTGTGATCTGGATATAGTTTAAGCATCTCATAAGACTTCATGAGCTAAAATTTAATCCTCATTGTCAGGTATCAAGAGGATGAAAACTTAACCCAACTATGATGTTTAGAGATATGGTGTATGGGAGATGATTAGGATTAGATAGTTTTTGGAGTGGAGCCCCCATAATTGAATCCTAGTGGCCTGATAAAAAAAAGAAACAAACCAGAAGACACATAGACACTGCATCTCTCCTGCCACCTGCTGCACCAGCAAGAAGGCCATCACCAGATGCAAACCCTTGACTTTGTTCCTCCATACCTGGGAACCAAAATAAACCTTCTTTTTCTTTCTAAATTTAGCCAACCTCAAGTATTTTGTTACAGTAACCAAAAAAAATGGATTAATGCAGCAACTCACTTAAAATAAAGGGATTCTTTAGGTCTACATCACTCCATGTAAACTTGGGAATAAATAGAGAAGAATGTTGCTAATGGTATCAGTGCTTCAGATCTCCATAGTTCCCTCTATTTAGATTGGCATCTGAAATCCAAGTATAATGCCTCACAAGTTAGCATTGCCCATTCCTTCACATAAACGTGAAGTGCTCTTTCTCTGAGAGAAAAAAACACATTAAACTTCTCTATCAGGAAGTCACAGGCATGGGGACTTGTGCAGTTGCCTGTGCCATCATAATCAGAGCAGAAGAGATATGGCAAGATCAGGACAGCAGAAAGCAGCTTGTTTAAGCCTCACAGGCAGCATTTTTTTATTAACCTGTAATCCAAATAAAGAATGCAAAGAAAGGAATTATGGCACAATACAGGAAGAAGGGCAGAGGACAGGAAATAAGAACACAGCCATGTGCATCATGTTCCTTCCCTCATCTGTGGCAGAATCACCAATGAATTATAACATTATTTCCCACCTGACCCAGAGATGGCCTCAAGCCATTTCTGAACTCACCAATCCAAGAAACCACTGTTTATCAAAGTTGGCCCACAAGAAGAAATATCTGTTCTATTCTTAGAATAACAGAAAGGAAGGTAGACTCTATAGACCTGAGTTCAAGGCCAAATTCATACTGTTACCAGGTATTTGACCATGTGCAAATTCATCACTCCCTCAGCCACAACTTTCCACAGCTTCATTCCAACCACCTGTCAGGGTTGTGGCAGGACTTCAATGTGAGTACTTTGAAAACAGTAGGGCTCTGTCACAGTGAGGCATTCTCCAGATGGAAGACAGTACTACTTGGCACTTCCAAAGCATTCCATGTGATGCGCCCAGAGAACATTCTTGGCATTGGTTAATTGTCTCCAGGATCACATGTGAAGAGAAGGCAGCAGGAAGAACTCAGCAACTCCCTGGCATCCCTTGTATCCCTTTCTTCTGTTCTTCCCCATCCGAAGAAGACAGCAGGTGAGCCGGTCAGGCTGCTGTCTTTGCTACAATTCTCCTGGCCTCCTGGAATGACTCTTGTCTAGAGTTATAACTGAAGGAGCTAAGGTCTTTTGGCCTAAAGTCAATCATTCCTTAGCGTTTGTAACACAAGTACAAAATGCAATCACAGCTGTAGCTAAAGAAAACAGTTTATAGTAGATTAAACATTTGCCTTCTGAATAATAGCTATATGAATTTATTTTACATTTTGTGGCAATGTGGGGGTAATCAAAGTGTTTTGAATGTAAAGGACCCTCCTAAGATAATAAGGCACAAGAATCCTCTAAAACAGACAATTTGGCTGGAAAATCCAGGTTTTTCTTCTGCAAACCAGAGTTTTACCATTGAAAGGTAAAAGAATAATGGTACCCTTGCAAAGAGAGCAATCCTATGAAGGAGGCTGCCAAGAGCATCCATGAAGGAAGAAGCCCTGTTTATGCTCCCAGCATGCATAGCGCACAGCTTACTGCCATTCTTTTATTCTGTGGTGTGGAGAATGAATTACAGGGGAAACTGAGGAATTAGTTTAGGAGACTACTGGAATAATCCAGGTACAAGATAATGATAGCTTCCATGGGGCAGCGAAGTGGGGAGGTAGCTGGATTGGGGATTATTTTGGGAGTAAAATTGGCCAGATTTAACGACAAGGCAAGTGCAGGAGATGACTGAGAAGGAAATGAGAATACCTCTAATGTTTTTCTCCCTCACAGAACTGAGTGAGGGCAGGTGGCATTTGTTGAAGTGTGAAAGAACAGAGGGAGCATGGCTGAGAATGCACAGTACTATCTTGGGTATTGAGAGGGTATTTCCTTCTGACACCAAATACATGATATCTTTTCCAATACTACTCTCCAACTCTCAAATACCTGTAAGTGTCCTATAGTTCAATTCAGTTCTAAATCCAAACACTAAAGGCCAGAGTCACAGACCTCACAGGCTTAAGTGCTTCATCTCAGAAGACTTCCTTTACTTTAGATGCCAATTACAAGTATTAGGTCACCACTACTTCTGATGAACTGGTTATAAATCAGAGATTCCTCCTGTCTGCCTTCCCTCAGGTTCAATAATTTGCTAAAATGGCTAACAGAATTTAGGACTCCACTTTACATACATTTGCTAGTTTATTATGGAGGATACAAATGAACAGCCACATGAAGTCCAGAACAGTCACCTGGACCCCATGGAGTTGGAACAGCACATAGTTGTGTTTACTACCTCAGAAGCTCTCTGAAATCCACTGATTAGGGGATTTTATATCTCGAAGTCTTCCTTAGATAGGCATGATTGATTAAATCATTGGCCATTGGTAACTAAGAAATCCGTATCTCCTCTACCTTCCCCAAAATTTGGAAGTATAAATAAAAGTGACTATGTGGTGGTTCTGATCTCAAACCTCTAGAGCTTTTGTGTATTTCTGCTCTGTGTATTTTTGGATCCCCTGCCTCTGCCACATGAACAAACCTAAACTAGAGTGCTGGGGAATGATCTACATGGACCAGCACTGAGTTAGCCTAATTGTCTGAGCTTGGGCCTCAGGCACGGGAAGGAGATCAGCCAAAATCAACAAACTGACTCACAGCTCATCACAGATGTGTGAGGCAGCTCAGCTGAGACCAGAAGAACTTCCCGTCTGAACTCAGCCTAAATTGCTGAACCAGAGAATCATGAGCTAAATAAAATCTTATTTTAAAAAGTCTCACTTTAAAACAGTGGTTTTATGTTGATTTGCTATATACAATAGAAAATCAATACATATTTCTCTGTATTTCTATACAGCAACTTAACAGTTCTACTGTTGATGGAAATTTCAGTTGTTTCTATGTTTCATTTTTTAGTTTTTTGGCTATAAAATATTCTTAAGCCTCCTATTGTATGTGTAAGTGGGATTTCAATGGGTGTATATCTAGAGTTAGATTTTCTAGCTCAGAGAATATGTAGGTCTTCCATTTTAACAGTTGATGAGTACATATTTGCAAAACAGTTGTACAAATTTTTACTTCTACTACTACCAGATGAGAGTTCACATTGCTTCATACCCTGTGTCAATGCTTGGAATTAATAAAACATTAAAGATTTTCCTTTGAGATCAAGAACAAGACAAATTTGCCCATAAATATTACATCTTTTCAATATTGTATGGGGGATTAGTCAATATAGTAAAATAATTAATAAAACATGTAAGTACTGGAAATTTAAAAAAAAAAAAAAAGATCTAAGCTTCTAATGAAGATCTTCCCTTGTCCCAAAACTATATAGAGTCACTCCATTAAAATAAAAGATACTCAACAATTATCACTTAGGAAATTCCTAGGGTTTGAGGAATTCTGTAATAGGAACCAGAGACAAAGCCTTTAAGAATATCACAGATACCTAAGTTACAGAGGCCTACCTCTACCATCCCATCAAGCAGGGTGACAATATAAACCTGGGGCTCAGGGAGAAACTAGGGGCCTAATTCAAATTCTCACTCTGCTTTTTCCAGCATACATTACTTTGAACAGGTATTTAATCTCTCCTTCTCTTGCTTGCTTCATTTCTAAAATGAAATGTAAATCAGCCTGCAGGACTCTATAAAAAACAAAAGAGATCATGTAAAGCTACCATCTACTCAACAAATAGCTGTTGACTTCCTGTTGTGCATCAGGAACTATTCTAGGAGTTATGAAAGTGGAAGGGAAAAAAGAAACATAAATCCAGGAGTGGTGGAGCTTATCTGTAATCCCAGCACTCCAGGAAGATGAGGCAAGAGGACTGCAAGTTCTAACCCAACCTGGGCAACTTAAAAAGAACCCTATTTCCAAATAAAATTAAAAAGGAGAGAGGGATTCTTGGATGGATCTCAGTGAAAAAAAACCCTGGGTTCACTCCCTATTACTGAAAAAAAAATCCAGCCCTCATAAATTGATGCACCATAGGGAAGACAGATAATAAACAAATACATGAGAGTAAGTATGGCTCATACTTGACAGCTACAGAGAAAAATTTAGCAGGAAAGACAGATAAGAGGGAATGTTATCATTTTAAGTAGAATGATCAGAAAAGGCCTCCCTGGCAAATATTACTCTGTGGGAAAAACCAGAGAAAGACCCAACCATAAAAGAAAAGTATAGGCCAACCTCTCTAATGAACATAGGTATAAAAATCATCAATAAAAACTAGCAAACAGAATGCCGCAAATCATCAAGATGAGTACATGCCATGACCAAGTGGGCTTCATCCCAGGAATGCAAGGATGGTTCAACATATGCAAATCAATAAATGTAATATACCATATTAGCAGAGTGAAAGACAAAAATCATATGATCATTTCAACAGATGCAGATAAATTCCAACACTTATTCATTTTTTTTAAACTAGAGAAAATTGGAATACATGGTCTTTAACTCAATCTGATAAAAACCATCTATGACAAACCAATAGCCAACTTTATGCTAAATGGTCAAAAACAAAACCTTTCACTCTAAAATCAGGAACAATACAAGGCTGTCCACTATCACCACTCAATTTAGTTCTGGAAACATTAGCCAGAGCAATTAGACAAGAGAGAGAAATAAAAAGAGTAAAGATAGGAAAAAAACACTTTAATTATCATTATTTGCAGATGACATGATACTCTACATAGAAGACTCCAGAAACTCCACTGAAAGACTTCTAGACATAATAACCAAATTTAGTAATGTAGCTGGATACAAAGTCGACACTCAAAAATCAAACACAAAGAACAAATTCACTGAGAGAGAAATTAGGGAAACCACACCCTTCACAATAACATCCAAAAAATGAAATATTTAGGAATCAATCTAACAAAGGAAGTAAAAGAACTATACACTGAAAACTACAGTATTCTGAAAAAAGAAATTGAAGAATTCAGAAACAGAATGCTATCCCTTGCTCATATGTTGTTTATATTGTTGAAGCTGGAAATTGACCTAGGGCATGACCCAGACATGACCCTACCAGAAAACAAAGAGCTCCCAGGTCAGCCACATGAAGAAGTTGTTACAGCCCAGGAAAACACCAAGCCCCTAGACAATCCAAGCAATGGGTTGCTAGGCAAAGGGGTTGAAATTGACATCATCTTTCCTGGTGTATAAATAAACAGGCTGCATTGGTTGAGCAGTTCCTTTCCTCTCATCAAAAGAGTAAGAGCTCCATCCACCTAACCCCAGCTTTGTCTTTTCTTTATTTTCTCATCCTCTCACTGGTTCTTAACCCAAAGAACCTCAGGACCTGCACTGGGTTGCAGCACTCATAGATAAGAAGAACAAACATTTTGAAAATGACCATAATCCCAAAACTGTTACAAAGATTTAAGGCAGTTCCAATCAAAATACCATTAGCATATCTCACAGATCTAGAGAAAAATATTCTTGATTTTTCTGCTTTTTTATCTTTAAAATAAAAAAAGAAAAGATCTCCCTGAGAGGAGGATTTATAAGCATAGATCTGAAGAAATTAGGGAAAAAAAACATGCATCAAGAAAAGCAAAAGCAAAGCCCTCCAGTGGAAGACCTCCTGACCTGTTTGCCAGGCCCAGCAAGGAGATTGACAAGTGTAGCCAGAGATGACACTCTGATAAGTGATGGCATCTCCCAAGAATTCCAAAACACTCATTCTCAGGGTAGTCCATTTGGCTGCATCCTAGGCTTCTATTTTTTAGATGTGTATTATTTTAAATCCTCAACTCCATTGTAGTTACTTCTTTGCTCATTAACTCATTACAAGAAAAAAACAAAATACTTTTATATTGTAATTTTTCCAGTGCTTTATTAGCAATATATGTTTTCTCTCCTTTACTTTTCTTTTCTTTTTTTATTTTTATTTTAAAGAGGATAAAACAGAATAAAACCAATGAAAACAAACCAGTTTAAAAGACACAGGACTTCAAAACATTATGAAATCAACAATAGCTACCATAATGCCTTTTAATGTCTTCAAAATAGCTACAGATAGCTTCAGACATAGTAAAAATCAAACAGAACAGAATAGAGTAGAAACAATAAAAACAAAACAATGAATGCAATAAAGGACTTCAAAACAAGCATATAATAAGTGCAAAATTGTTACCATAATATATCTTGCTATCTTTGAAATAGCTGCTCCTGACATATAATTTGACATAATCAAACAAAATAAAAGAGAATAAAACCCAACAAAACAATGGGAATGATATAGGACTTCCTAAACAAGACCTCAACAATGACTACTGCCCTCAAAGGAGATCCTTCCTAGATGTCACACTGTGTACCACTATCCTCTGAACCTAGGATCAGACCACTGGCCATAGACCTGCAATGTTAGTGGAACACCAAAGCATCACAGACATCCAATCGTATTTCACCTCCATAGCTATCATCGCAGTCTGTGTTTCTTCAGATAAGCCTGTCACTTATGGGGCAGGGAGGCATTGGTACTTCTTGTTTGCCAGCCCAAGTGCTGGAAGGGGTGGGAGTCTGTCTGTTCCAGTCTGGCAGCAGCCTGCATGGCGCTGGTTCCCAGACTGGGCTTGCTTGCTGGTGTGGCTTTGTTCTCTCTCCTCCAGTCTGTGAATGGCACTGGCTCAAGGGGAGAAGCTGGAGTCTGTTTGTTCCAGTATGCCGGCAGCCTGCACATGGCATTGGTTCCCAGACTGGGCTTCCTTGTTGGTGTGGCTTTGTTCTCTCTACCCCATATATTGGCCAGCAATATGTTTTCTCTGCTCATCAGAAACATCTGCTGTCCAAAGGATCATAATTGGAGGGGCAAGCTTCTAGAGAGCTAGAAATGTGTATGGATAAAGATTTTTAAAACTTAGTCTTCATAATTCCTCTATGAAAAAAGAATAGGCATTCTGGTGAAAATAATCACTACCATTTATTAAGCACTATCAGTTGCTGTGCTAAATGCTTGACTTATCTAACTACTTAAGTTAAACCTTCACAATACTCTGCCAGATAAGTATTTGCCCCATATTATACATTTTAAAAAATGACATTGCAAAGAGGAAAAATCATTGGCCCAAGGTCTACTATAGAGAAGTAGAGCTAGGATTTGAACCCAGATCAACCAGTTGTGAAAATAGCAGACTGGATATATACACAACAAAGATCTAAAAGTGGTCCCATTCTGAACTCAGACAACCATCTTTTATGGAAATGGAAGGCTATCCCTACCAATGGCTATGAAAACCTACAGTCTCTATTGTGGCCAGTCCAGGAGTGGTAGAGAAAGAGGCATGCTGAGAGCCTGGTGCCTTCCTCAGGAGTGAACTAACAAGTGCATTGAACTTGAGTCCACAGCACTAGAGCCTTTCCACGTGAATTAACTGTGGGTGCCTGATATTGATGACTGGGAACAATTAAACTGCTCACAGCAGATGGGAGCATATGGTGCCAGACAAAATGAATCAATGTGTCACAGCAGCGAGGTTCTCAGATAAGATTTAGACAATGTTGCCAAACAATGATTATAATATTACCAGGGGAATAAGGCTGGGAATTAACATCTTTAAATCTATCATTTAAACTTAAAGATTTATCATGTTTACCATTTATTTATCATACCACTTTTTTAACCCTCATCCAATGGTTGTTACTACAGCTCCAGTTTACAGACACATAAATATTACCCTAGTGCACAATATAGTCATTGCCAGAATGCAGTGTCTTTTTTTTTATTTAAAGAAAAAAATTTGAAACAGAAAGAGGGTAGAAATAATACAAAATCTCAAAACCAAAATAAAACAAAAACAAAAAAAATAGTAACCAGTAAGAAATCACTAGCTGATAATTACAAATTTTCCTCTTAGAAGTAGTTGTTCAAGTTACAAAAGTAAAGCATACAAAGTGGACATCCAAGCAGTGAGACTGCAATCAGTTTTGTCCATCCATCCAACAAAAACTTTAGCAACATGGTTATCAATTCCACACACTCAAACATACATGCAGTTATATCCTTTAGAATACTTTCTTTTCCTCTCTTTTTTTTCTTTACAATGACTATAATCCATCCTCATAAACTACTTACAAGTTCTACTCATGTATAAGTCTCTACATGTATACCTAGCCTTTCTGTATTACAGGGAGAAACAAATCAAAACAAGTCAACAATACAAATTCCTAGAGAAACATGAAATGAAAAGGACATATAAAACCACAATACTAGGTGATCTACGGTAGTTACTATGAATAATGTCTCTTGTGGTTTTCAATAAAATTGTCTATACTGTCAAACATAGTAAAATTAAACAGCATTGCATTACACTATTAATAAAATCTAAACATTGGAGACATTATAGGACTTCAAAGGCAGTTAATAATCAAACCAGAATGGGTATCCTATTAAATCCTGTCATCTTCAGAGTAGTTGCCTCTACTCTCAGACTTGATACTCTCAAGCATACCAGATTCAAATAAAATCAGTCAAGATAAAACAGCAATATAACCAACCTTCTCTGTCTTAGCTCTGCTATGCTATTTTTCTGTCATTGTTGTTTGTTTACTTTTCTCCTTCATTCCACTGTCTGCCCCTTTCTTTGAGGCCTTTCTGCCATTGTTCCTGGAACCCTGGTGATTTTCTTCTCTCTCTCTACAATGTCCTTCAATATTCTTTGCAGGGTTGGATTGGTGGTCACAAACTCCCCCAGTTCCTCTTTGTCATAGAATTATCTTGTCTCTCCATTAATTTTGAGAGACAGTTTTGCAGGGTACATCATTCTGGGTTGGAGGTTATCTTCTTTCAGGGCTTGGAATATTTCACTCCAAGCTCTTCTTGATGTGATGGTTTGCATTGAGAAGTCCACTGTGATTTTGATGAGTTTTCCTTTATAGGTAACCTGTTTCTTTTCTCTGACCACTTTTAATATTCTGTTCTTGTGATGGATTTCTCGGATCCTGATTATTATATGTCTGGGTGTAGATCTGTTTTGGTTGTAGCTGGCAGAGTTCTGTATGCCTCATATATCTGAACATCACTTCCATTTCCTATGTTTGGGAAGTTTTCCTTAATTATTTCTGTGAACAGCCTTTTTATTTCATTTGTATTTGTCGCTGCATCTTCATTCACATATTTTATTCTTAGGTTATATATCCTCTTGTCATCTTCTAGCCTTTGTATCATTTCTTGGTTCCTTATTTTTAAGAGATCCTTCCTTTTATGATCATACATTGCAAATCTATCTTCAAGTTTTGAAGTTTGTCTTTAGTTTCTGTTAAAAGGTTTTGCCAGCTTTCAATGGAGTTTTTAATTTCCTGATATTCTCTTTGGATCTGTTTCATGTATTCTAGGTTTGTTTACATTCTTCATCAAAGGCTTCTCTCCTTTCTCTGTGTTCCTCTATCCTTTCATTTGTGTCTACTTGAGGATTACCCAGGACTTCTTTTATTAATCTTCTTATATCTTGCTTCACCTGAGTTCAAATTTCAGATTTAAATTCATTGATGAGGCCACAGAAGTATTTCTTTATTTCTGATGAGGCTGTCTCTGACATTACAGGTTTGCTGCCCTCAACCTCTGCTGCATTTACCTCTGCTGGACTCACTTGCCCTTGTTCTGTGGTTGGAGACCTTTTGTTGTTTCTCTGTCTTGTCATGTTTCCAGCCCCCTTCAGATGGGTGGGTGGTGGAGGTCTCCAGGCCTTTCTATTGCTTATAGTTTTTTCTGCAGTGCACTTGCTAGGGAAGTGCCACCCCCCCCCCAGTTGGCTGTGGATCTGTGAGGTGCATGCTGAGAGCCAGCCCCTCCCCCTACAACAGTCAACCAGGAGATGCTTCAGCAAGTTTGTGTGTTCCCTGGGGATGCCACTGGCCCAGAACAGCCTTGTCCTTGGCTATTGGGTTTCAACCAGGGGCCTGGCCCAGCCCAAGCAGATCCCACCAATTTGCTTTGGACCAGGGGCCATCGACAGACTCTGCCTCGGGTTTTGATTCAAGCTGGCCCTACCCAACTCCAAAATGTCATCTAGCCTGTCCTCCTGCTCTGGGGAATCCAGTTCCCGTCACTCACCAAAGTTCACACAGCTCAACTGGCTGTTTCCACTCCCTTCCGCAGGGCCTCTTCCAGCCGAGGATCTGGAGCTCACCAACCCCTGATCTCGGCAGGGCCATGATCTCAGCTTGATCGTGAGTCGCCTGACTCTAAGATGTGCTGGAACAGTGATCGGGGCTTGCCCAGCTCCAGCCCTCCATCCATGCTTCTTCTTCTTTTTTTTTTCTTTTTCTTTTTCCTCAGTTTCTTCCTGGGTCGTGAGAATTCCTCTCCTTTTGTCTGGCTTTCTCCATGTTATCAGATTCCAGCGTCTGAGTTGGCTTTTTTTCAGCGAGGCTCTCTTATCATGCCACCACTCAGTCGGCCATCTTGCAATCCCACCCAGAATGTAGTATCTTAAAAGGGTCTAACAAATAGATTTCCTCTTTTTTCCTGTGTGGATCTTGAACTGATCAAGAAATAAAATGGCAAAGGCAAAAGTAGAGCACAAAATAACTTTTTTTATTATAGAAAAAAATAGGTTGGACAACAAATGGCCTAACTAACTGCCTCACAATGACTCAAGGACAGGCCACCTGAAAGAAAGGTAAAAAAATTCGGGGTCATTGCCACCCACTGTCCAGGGCCAAGGAGGAAAAAAGAAATTGCCTCTCTCAAAATCTTGGTTAGACAGTTTAATTGCCCAACTGAAAAGCATGGACCAAAGTCTCTTGCCAGCTGGTAAAGTAACTCATTTCATTCACTTGGGAAGTGTCTATTTAAGGATGTTATTCTTTTTGTGATTTTTCTCATCGAGCACCTTAAGTCCAGCTGTTCTGCTGTAGTTAGAAGAAGGGAATGGATGTTACCATTGTCTGTCATCCTCAAAAGTGGTCAACTTGGGCAGAAAATAAGGTTTGAGGGAGACAAGCCTCAGACTGAGGTGAAGACAAAATTCCTATTCTCTAGGATGAGCAGTGGCATCAGAACGAAAGATCCTATCTCCAGAAATGACACTATGGAAAGTATACATACTGCTCACTCTTAGGGCTTGTGCTTCTAAGTACAAGCTACCAGTGCTATCAGACCCCACTTCTGTCAACACTGATTCAGCAACAAAAGCTTACTGAGGGCTGATCACTGCACAAGTTCATTATAGCACTGCACAGGTACTATCAACCTGAATGACAGATACTACTTACTGCTCCAGATCTTCAGGCATGCCTCATAAAGCTGGGCATTCACCTCTTCCCTTCACCTCTGACTCAGCCCGTTGACAAGTCTCCTCCCAAGAACTTATGGGCTAAATCTCCTTCTCCAGGGTTCCTTGCAAAGAGAGGTGAAGGAGGATGGATTGAGTCTGATGTCTATATGTCTTAGTCCATTTTCTACTACATATACTAGAATACATGTAATTAGGTAATCTATAAAAAATAAAGGCTTGTTTGGCTCCTGGTTCTGAGAAATCCAAGAGCATGGTGCTGGTACTTAGTGAGAGCCTTCTTGCTGTATCATCCTGTGGCAGAAGGCAGAAGGGCAAAAGGGTGAGAGCCCAAGAGGGCTGAATTCGCTTTTATAACAAATCTGTTTTCATCATGACCCACTCCAGTGGTAACAGCATTAATCTATTCAACCTAATACCCTCTCACTAGGCCCCAAGTATCTACACTACATTGGGAGTTAGCTTTCCAACACACAGACTTTAAGTACACATTTGAACCATAGCACCACTTATTACGAATAGTCTACTATTTCTCCCAGCTAAAGATAACTTTCACAGTTTACTATAGATGTTAAACTGGCTTTTGGTTGTGTTAAATCTTTCTGCTTACTCCAAAGTAGTTCCTTTTTTTTTTATCTTTATATAACAAGAAGGCCCATTGAAATGTTGCTTTTGTTGTTAAATTAGCAATCTGCCCTCAAAAGTCAAGTTGGACTCCATTTTCAGAAAAATAGAAAAAGTGCTGGCAATTTTTAAACAGTAATTTCCCACCTTCTGCCTCCCTCTGCTTCTGGTCCTCAGGGTTTCAAAAATTATTAGAAACCCCCTCTAGTCCCACTGCAAAACTGTTAGTCCTATCTCCAAGCAGAGAACGGATACAGACATATTCCTGTTCCCCTCTGACCTTAGTAAAATCTTATTTTCAGAGCTCTATCAATACTTTATTCTGCCTAATATTCCCAAAGAAGACAATAAATTATATTAATAACAGCACCTTACAGACTTTACCAGGGACTGCCATTTTGGAGAATGTATGAAATCTGGAGTACATATACCTTATAAAGACAAGGATTCTGCGTCTTTGAGAAGAAGAAATTAGTATATTTGAAATGGTAATTATAATGTACCTTGTCTTAGTCCATTTCAATTGCTGACCCAAAATATCTTAAACTGAGTAATTTATAAACAACAAAAATTTATTGCTCATAGTTCTAGAGGCTTGAAGCCCAAGGTCAAAGAACTGGTAAGTCCCATTCTTAATCACCTTCTAAAGGTCCCACCTCTAAATACTACTGCACTGGAAATTAGATTTCAATATTTGAATTTAGGGGAGACGCAAACACTGAGACCATAGCACCTCTCCTCTTTCAACTCTTTTTGCCCTCAACTAAGTATACATTATCTAGAGACTCTAACTTACCTGCAATTTTTTCCTCAATATTTAATTCAGTTGCATGACCTTGTTTCAAACTTCACCACTCTTGTAAAAATCCAAGTTCTTGGGTTAATGTCTGCTTTCTGCCCAAGTCGTTAATATTTATAGCTCAAGAGAAGCCTAATGAACTGAACCTTACATATGTAAAAAGCAGGAACATTGCCCCAAACCACAGTGATCTCTGATTCCTTTTACAGTTTTCTTGGCCTTATACACCCTTGAGGGGATAGCTTTATAGTGTAAAGTTAGATGTAACTACACCCAAAAAAATTCTCCACAAATTCACAAGGTGTTCTATGAATTTATTTATATATTCATTATAATAATATGGATCCAAGTATGTACAAAATCTAAATAAATGCACAAACATATAGTTGCTAGTAGTTATTTGGATACTTGTGCCAATAAAACCCCAATTTTTCACATAACATGAGAAACTGAGCTGAAATTCCAGTTTTCAGAATAAATACTTTAAGACTTGAGTATCTATGGTAACAAAAGCTCCTGCCCTAAAACTTAGTCCCTTTAAGAGAAAGCAACTATGTTGACTCATAGGTAGAAAGATAAGCAAAACACTTTAAATTCTCAAATTAAGTTAGTCACTGGTTGTGCAATTGTGTTCACTTCTGACAGGCTTGATAGACAAACATTTCAGAGGAAACTATATATGAAGAAAATAATTGCCATTTGGCACTTTTCATGCCTGGCCCCCTCAAGGAGAAAAGAATCTTTATTCTGCACACAGTGCTTCCTGCTGCTTTGTTCTTTATTTAGTTCTCTTTAAAGTTCAGCAGCATTCTAATTCTTTCTCAAATTCTCCAAAATTCTAAATCACTCCAACGTGACAGAATTCTGAATAAATCCACAAGTTCTCAAAATATAAAGTCCCAGCCACAACTGAAAGCAGCAGCTTTGCAGAAACCCTTTTTCCTCTGGCCCATTGGGGTACCCTTGGGCAGCACCATCTCTCTGCCTACTGACCATGGCCACCTGCTGCCTCCCACATGCGGGACCTCCCAGCTTCATGGGTTAGTTCTTTGTGCTAGTAGCATTGATTCTCTCCTCACTGCAACAGGTCAGTCTCTTTCCTGCTTCTGAATAATGCTTTTCTGACTGCTTTTCCAAGTATCCACTCCTCCTCCAGTCATGTGTGTCAAGGAAGCTATCCCTCCCCAGCTTCCTAGGGTGAATCTGATGATTCCAAACCAGGACATAGCACTGTCCTGGAAGCTGCCATGACTTAAGCTGTTCCATGCAGACTAAAATGAAAAGCTTGTATCTCATGGTTAGAAAAGAAATTCTCCCACTCTCCCTTCCTCTTCTGTATGGGAATAAGGAAGCATGAGGGCCCACTTGGCAATAGCATCACCCTTCAGACTATGAGCAGAGCCATCTTTCATTTAAAGTTAGTGTGAAAATATCTGAAATGGATTCCTAACGTTATCATTGAGCCACAAATGAGACTTCCTATGGCATCGGCTGCCTTGTGAACTTATTTTTTGCAGGGTTTCCCAGTGGTTTTAATATTCCAAACATACACTGTGACCTATCTATAAGGGGACTGTGTAATACCATCCTCTCCAATATATTTGACCTTATGCCCAGCACTACCTCTCAAAACTTAGTGTCTCAGAGACCCCAGCTTGGGCAAAACTCTACTGTGGTGATTTTAGGTTTTTCTGGGGCCAGCATCTCTCCTGAGAAGTAAACAGTGAGTGACCACTGATGAGCTGGCGGGGGGCGGGGGGAGATGACAAGATATAAACCAGTTGTAGCAAACCTGTGGCACACATGCCACATTGGACATGCAGATCCCTCTTTATGGGTACCTAAGCCAAGTCATCCCAGCAGCCAAGAATTTCAAACTCAGGTTTAATTGCAGTGCTGGCACTTTGTGTGGTAAGTAAGTGGGTTTTAGGTTGTAGTTTGGGCACTCAGTCTCTAACAGGTTCACTGTCACTGACTTTTAAACACAAGATACTCTATTTGAGATGCACTGTGTGTTGACAATTTGGACACAATCAATAAATAGTTCCTTTTTCCAAATCAAGTCTATACGCATTTATTAAATAACATACTCATGTTATCCATAAATAGGCATTTTGATAGGGCACGCTTTCTCGCTCAGGAAGTTAAAATGCTAATGACATGTCTTCCTTCTGCTGAATTTCAAAGCCATCTGATCTGGTCTTTTCTCTTTCATCCGTTTGTCACAAGTCCCAACCCCAGTCTGCACACTGCATTGACCCGCTCCCATCCCTGGGTCTCAGCTTAGATTTCAGTCCTAGAGGCCATATCTTTCCACTCCTTTTCAAGTCTTGAATCTTAATCTTAATTATACAAATAATACATTAACACATTCTCCTTATGAAACCTTAAATACTAGGCCATCACCTGCTTTGATAGCCCTAATTCTGGTTCTCTTCCTGCCTCTACAGAAGGAGCCATTATTATGTGTAAGTTTCCAGGCATTTTCCTGGGTATTTTACACACATACATACATGGACCCACAAAACATTTGGGGCTATATTACACTCTACTCCTACCCTTTCTCTTACACCTGGCTGCTGACAGTTTTAAGGTCCTGGAAGCCAAAAGAGCTGTTAAGTATCAGAAACTAGGAACAAGAAAAAGAGAAGTAACCTTTACCTTTTGGGAGAAATTAATGACACATAGCACTCACTATTCCAAAAACAAAACAAAAAAGCCACACTCTCAGACAGCTGATCCTTCTCAGAAGTATACACAGAGTATCTGGGACATGGCCATCAGGCTCCATGCAGAAGCCTTACCACATCCATCAGGCATCACAGAGCAGCAGTAGTTTGAGGTAAACAGCACTGCAATCCTCTCTTACATCATGAGGTCTGGCTCCTCACTGAAATCCTCTTCTCACAGTTGGGAGGCCAAGCCAGCCCCTGCTCCTCCAGCCCCTACTCCTTCCCTTCCCTTCTACCTAGGAAGATGAAAAGGCTGTAATTTTGGATTTGGATGACTACTTGCTTAAAGTTCAAGCCACAGAGAAATGGAATAAGAAAAGAGAGTTCATCCCTGTCTAAAATGCATAGTCATTTCTCATCCACATTTCATGAGGACAAGCAAACCTGTTCTCATCTAAGTTTGACAAAAACACATTTAGGGAATGCATGTTAGTGGCTGTGTTTTTTCCCCAGGATCTGAGAGAGAACACAACTGGAGCTGGAGGGGCAGGGACCTCCCATCACCCACCGTGAGGTGGCAGTGAAAGAGAAGAGAATGTTAGCAAGAGTAGGACACAATCTATTAGCTTGTGTCCATTTATAAACCTCCTTTCATGCATCCTGTTTCATTTTCCATTCCATTCCACATACTGTTCTCTTACCTGTTGTTCCAACTCTACATGAAACCCTCACTTCTCCAGTTAGCTGGATCCACTCTGTCTTTCTGAAAGGAGGGCATCACTCATCTCCTCCCACATTCAGTCAGGCTACAAGTTCTTCATCTGTTTTGGAGATTCTATGCCTTTCCACAGAGATTTATTCCAGGATATTTATCCCACTGTTCTGTGTTATTTTGCCTCCCTTACCCCCTTAGAAGTTGAGGTCATGAATGAGGGCCACATTAGTTTCTACACATCTGCAATAACTGACAGGTCAGTAAGCAAAAATGGTGCCCTCCAACCTGTGCACAACTGACAAATTCCCCCCTAGGAGTTGGCTCCAGGAACAGGGCTCTCACTGGAGCAAGGTCAAAACCTGTCTCCAGGAGCTACAATTGCAACCATAGACCGAAGAAGGGCAATCTTGTACCTCTACAGCAGAAGCAAATGTCATGGTGCTGGAAAAGTTTGATATACTATAACTATTGGACACCAAGAAGTTGACCTATGTACTGCTTATGTTGCTCCACACAAATGGGATAAACCTTATGTATATGAAAATTAAGCAACCCTTAGGTACACACTGATTTTAGCTGTGGTTTTTATGTATATATAAACTAGACAGCTCCTTGTCTATTCTAAATATAGTTAAGTATATTTATAGAAAGATTTCTTAATACTCCCATCTGTCTGAGATACATATATATATATATATATATATATATATATATATGTCAATGAGGAAATCCTAATGTGTTGCTCCTAATAAGATATGGTACTTTCTTTCACTGAATACAAGCAGCTCTTTTAGGCTGGAAGGATAAGGTACTGAGACCAAATCTAGCATTTAAACACATGGAAAATTACCCTAAATACATAATTTCTAGGTTATAAAGAGAGATATATACATATGATGTGTTTCATTCTGCTCCTAAAAGTGATAAAGGAAGTCAAAAACACCACTGATGCTTCTTCCTAGGTCTATAATACCTTAAATAGGTCCTACCAATGCTATTTCCTTTCTATCCTTTTACTTCCTGGTAGTACCAGAGTATGGCCTGGGATGGAGATGAGGGGTTTCCCAGTGGCAAGCTCTGCCTTTATGAGTTCCCTGCACTGGGCCACCTAAAACTTACAGTTGGCCCAATTTTTCTTTCTTGATATACTTGGAAAAAAAAGAAATTATAAAAATATTGCAGGTCAACAAACTAATGTAAAAATTAAGATCTCATGTAAAAGAGCAGCTTCCAAAAAAGATGTAATCAATATTTTCCTCAGAGAGTTAGAGAGTAAAATTTTGTAAAAGAAAAAGAAGGAGCTTAAAACATAATTTGGAATTTTAAAAAAGTTGCATAGCTCAGTGATAGGGTTCATGCTCAGCACACACAAGACCTAGGATTTGATCCCCAGCACCACAGCCAAAAAAAAAATTGAAGCATTATGTTTAATGCAAATTTTGTAAATTAAATGAGAAGCTAAATTGTGGCTCACCATTCTGAATTTACTATTATCTTGTTTTGAAGTCTTATATTTTGTTCATTGTTTTGTTTTTATTGGTTCTATTCTGTTCTGTTTGGATTGATTTTACTATGTCTGGTGGCATGGGCAGCTGTTTTGAAGACAACAGGAGGCATTATGGTAGCCATTGTTGATTTCCTATTATCTTGTTTTAAAACCCTGTATCACTTACACTGTTTTGTTTTGATTGGTTTTATTCTGTTTTATTTTTCTTGGTTTTATTCTCTTTAAAATAAAAAACTATAAAAATTTTTTAAAAGGACTGTGGCTTGCTACAGGCCATTCCAGATTCTAACCATAACTCTCCGCACCTTTTAACCCCAACCAGCCTAGTGGTCACTTTCCGTTGTCATGGGGTGCTTTGTCATAAAAGACTTTAAGAAATGTTGAATCTGTACAGATTTTCAAAAATGTTGAATGAAAGCTGAAACAAAAAAAGATGACTGTGCATACTTTAAATATATAGAAAATCCAACTCACCAGAACACATCTTTCCATTCTATCCCCTTTTTGTTTCTGTACCACAGTTTCTTCATCTACCCACTGCAAAAAGAAACCTAAACACACAGTCCCACTGCTGACAAGCATGCTGGTCAGCAAAGCTTCATTTTCACTGATTTTAATGCATATTAACCATAAACACCTCCATCTATCTGGTATCACTGGGCTGGACTTCTCTGAAGATACAAAGATGAATGTGATGTTATTCCTGCCACAGAGAAATTCGTAGGCACAGAAGGGCTCCCCCTACCCATTTTTAAATGGCTTTATAATGTAATAAATGAATTAATAAAGTCACAAAAAGCTACAGAAGCAAGGAGAAAAAAGGGACTCTTTGCTCCTCAAGGGAAAGACGGTCAGGAAAAATTTCTCAGATGAAGCACCATTTAGGGCTCCACTCTTAGCAGACGCCTTTCTCTTAGGTGGAATCCAGATGTGTTCTGGACATTCCTCCGTCTGGCTGCCTGGCTGCCTGGCTGCCTCCTTCCTTATATTCTTCCCTCACCCCAACCTGAAGTATCTTCATTGTCTGCATTTTACTCACAGTCCAAAGACAATTTTTCAGTTTTTAAATTATTTTATCATTGCACCAAAACTTTTTGAACATTTGCCCTGGGAGAGGCTGCCCTTGTATATGTCTTACACTAATACTCCCAAAAAACATATTTTATTACTCCTGCTCTATTCTAGTCCCAAAAAGAGCAAGTCACTGGCCCAGGCCACAGCTATTCATGCTGAGTTTAAGGCCAGACTAGTCTGCAACATTTCCACTGCATCCACTCTCCTATTGGTTATAAGGTATCCTACCTGAAGGTATTTGATGTGTTTATTTTATGGATGAAATACCAACATCTAATCTGGCTACTAAAATATTTGAGGAAAAGGTCATTACGGTGACAGAATTATAAATGTTTAAATATTTTTCTTTCTACTTTTACATGTTTCCAAAAATTCTTAGTGTAAGAATGTGTTGTTTATAAAATGGAAACTGTGTGTTTATGTATTTCTAGAAAAAAAACAGTGTCACACATAAGAAGATAATAGAGAAATCCAAATTAGGAGATACATGAGGAAGATGAGGTACAGAATGAGAGGAGAGATGAAGAAGGGGGAAGAAGAAAAAAAAAAAACAAGCAGCCAGAGATATAAAGTTGTTATAGCTTCTGTCCAGATGTCTCCTCAAAGCCTCATACAGTCATGAAGGTGGGGAGCTTTTCATAGGTGGCTGAATCTAGAGTGTGTAATGCTGAGATTAGTGTGTATGATTAGTAAATTAGTCCACTGATCAGTTTGGTATAGTTCTGGCTAGAATTAAGGGTGTGAATGTTACATCCACCCTAGGGAGGATAGCTTGCATACGATAAAAGGGACAGAAAGTGTCTTGTCCCCCACCCATTCCCCTTGTTGCTCCTGATATCTTCCACTGCCATGAACCATTGGCCCTCTGCCATGTGACACCCTGCCTTGGAGCCAGCCAATCATGGATTGAAACCTCTACAAACTGAGCTAAATAAACTTTCCCTCCTTTAACTTTGGATGTTGGGTATTTTGTCTCAGCAACAAGAAAAGTAACTAAGACAAAAGTGTAGTATTGTCAAGATAAGACCACAAAGCCTAATCTCAATGTCCTTTGAAATTTAAAAGACTCAGAAACAGTGTCTAGAAAAAATAGAAAGCCAGGAGGCATCTGATTGCAAATAGAACTGGAGAAATATCAGAAAAGTAAGGCACTCAACCCTGCCATGAAAATCACTCAACCAAACAGACTCTGGGTGAACAGAGCCACTGAGTTCCCAATGGACAGTGTTTAAGGAGGGTGACCAGAAATGGAGCTTGGCCCTGCCATCAGATGTGGAAACAGCTTTCATTTGTGGTGATGGCAGTGGTGTTGGCAGGTGCCATCCCACTGCTGCGGCTCCCACCCTCACTGGGCTCAGTGTGAGATCTGTCTACCTTACAGAGCTGGGATATGCACATTGGCCACAGTGGGCTGCCAGAAGTCAGGGGGGGAAACATAAAAACCCTGCCCTTGTTGAATCCCTGCTTTCCATCACATGCCTGGAGGATGAGGATGACAGGAAGTACTTCCTGCCACTTTGTCAAGGAGCTTTTCTCAGGGTTTGTCACCTTCCTGCCAGTCTTCCTTCTCTGACCAAGGCAGCAATAAGAAGCCATTTCAAGCTAGAGACCCATCAACAGGAAGCTACATCTGACATGTTTAACTCTTCTTTGATTTCCACTCTGTTTCTGTGAGATCCTTTCCAAAGGATCTCACAGAATCCTTTCCAATGTGAGTTCATTAAGTGCTCCTAACCTATTATTAGAAGGTAAAGAGAGGAAAAATCAGTAATTTGAACAAGTCAAATTATTCCTTTCTTCTGTAGTTGCTACATCAAAGGGCAGGTAGATGTGGTCTTCACTACCATTTCCCAGGAGCTTTTTATCACAGAGGAAAAGGGTTTCATTCAAGGTGAAAAAATAAGAGCCAATAAATAGATCAATTTATGCATCTAGGGAACACTAAATGCCAGGGGCCAAACGCAGATAAGATTATCTGAACCTAAAACTACAGCAAGGATAGTGTCTCCCAGTTCGTTTCTAATGGTCCATCTACTGAATTGCAGATTAAAGAGAACTTCAATCCTGTGCACATATAAAGGGGAAAGAGTTGTTAGAAAACTCAGATGAGAAAGTATCTGCAACATTCCAGCAAGTGAGTTGAGAGAAAAAGAAAACTGTATACATCGATATGTCATCAGAGGCAGTCCTGCTGGTAGAAACAGATGCAGAGCTCAGTCATGATTAATCCCTTCTCCTGGGACCTCAGCCACACAGGCTGCTCTCCGCCCAAGCCTCGCAGAGCCTATCACAGAGAGTTAGCCTGGACTTCCTGAGCCAGATCCCCTGTGATCACAAGGATAGGAAAGGAGATATGACACAACACCCAGTTGCTCATGACACCAAAAAGAGGCTCTCTGCACATGGCAGCCTCTGTCTGCCCCTCTGGTGGCAGTTACAGAGAAAAATCCTCATATTTCTAGGAACACTTACTATACCAAAAGAGAAAACCATCCTTCTATGTAGGCTTAGCTCTGGGAAAATGAGCCTGAGCTGTCAGGTCCACCCAGAGGGCCATCCGTGTGCTGTCATTCTGCCTGAGGTCCCTCCTTCATCTCTGTCCTTACCTACAAGTGACTCTCCTATTAATGACTGCTCCTCAGGGACAGCCACTTGTCATCTTGCCTTTTGCTTGCTTCTATTCACTTCACTTTCCTATTTGTCATCGTGGATGCACTGTAATACTGCGCTTCTCCCAGAAACAGATGGCCCAGGAGAGAGGTGGCACCATTTTTGCCCAAAACAGAGTAGAGTGTGATGCCTATGTGCTACAATTTTGAAGTTGTAACCATGTTAACTCAGACTGCCCTATCTTCAAGTCTGAAATCTGCTATTGATGATGATTTACAGAATACAACATAGTTAAATGTATCATCATAAAAATTCTATAAATAAATAATACTTAAAGTAGTCATCAGAATGAGATGATTTATTTTCTTAGCTATATTTGATGACTACAGAGGAGGCTAATAGAGAGAAAGACAAAGAAACATGCAGAATTTCTAGTCCAACCCAGGAAGCCCAGCTCTTCCCAGCCTGATGCTCAGCTCAATGAGACAAAGCTAAAAGAACCCTTATATGCCAACATCAACTTTTTGTCTTATATTTAAATACAGTACTAAACTCTGTTCAGCCTTGCATGTTCAGTGTAACTGATAACCATTTCTCATCTGAAAACAGTGGTACACTTCCTGGAACACGTCAGTCTCCTCCCTGCAGCCACCCATTGACAAATGTACAAAAGTTCTCATATCCATATTATCTTTCTTCTCTCTGTTTGTCTCTCTGTCTCTCTCTGTGTGTGTGTGTGTATGAGTGTGTGTGTGTGTGTGTGTGTCTTTCTCTTTCTCTTTTCCCCTCTCCTCACCCTCACCTCTTTCCCTCTCTCCCTCCATTACCCACTCTCCAAGTTTTCTGTCTTTTTTGGAAGAACTAGGAAAGTTATACTGTCAAACGTCATATGAATCTTCATCCCAAGTGAATTTCCAGTGAGTGAAGAAAGATCTGTAGATAACATTTCTTGTGTTTCCACTCACTCAGTAAATCCAAGATTCTAAGTTTGGAAGTATTATAAGACTACAAGAATTTATTGACTGATTGAGAATTGCACCATGTCTCATGAGTAAGGAGGCAGAGTATAAAGAACATGAGCTTTGGACCTAATGGACTTGGAAGTCAAACAACTAGAATCAAACCCTAACTCCTTCTCTTGACAGCTGTACAACTTTGTGCAAGTTGTTCAATCATTTTGAGCCTGTTTTCTCATCTCTAAAATGTGAATAAAAATATTTCTTTTTCAGAGTTGTATTAAATGAGGCCATACATGTAAAGAAATGTAATAAATGTAAATAGAGTTTTTTCTTGAAAATGCACTCCTTTGTCTTTTTCCTGATCAAAGTGTCAGTTGTTTTCATGTTGGGAGTAGAGAGCTCAGTTTCCCATTTCCTTTTGAGGATCCTGGAACTTTGGTCACTGGGCTTATAAAGTCAGATCAAATAAAAGATATGGAATTAGGTGAAAAAATCCCACTCAGGCTCTTTATAAAACCTCTATCTTTATTTCTGGAAAAGTCTACTTGAGTGACTGAAACCAGCTATAACTGAACCTCCTCTCTGAAGCCATGTATATGACCCATCCTCCCCAGAAATTCATTCATTCAAAGGTAGTTCAAATGGAGAGGGAATCAGGCAGGGAAGGAAAGGGAAGGGGAAAAAGAATGGAAGGAAAAAAATGGAAATAAAGCTTTTGTAAATAGGGAGGGGAAGAGGGGTTGAATGGAGGGAAAGGGAATGAGAAGAAAAGAAGAATAAAGGTATATAGATATAGGAACAAATTCCCTATGATGAATATAATTATGCATACATAATTATCTATACAAAATATAAATATCTATAGAAAATATAAATATCTATAGAAAATTCCCTATGATGAATATGATAATTATGTCTACATAATTATCTATAGAAAATATATAATAAAAAATAAATTTAAAAATAATAATTAGCTGTTCCATTAGGCAATGTGGATAAAATGGTGAGAAAAACAAATATGAGCCCTGCCCTCCAGGAATAAGTATGTGTTTTTACATATGCTTCTCCCATTAGACAAAGAGTTAGGGCCAAGTATTCTTCATTTCAAATTTGGCATATAGATGTTCAAGCAAAATTTTTGAATGAATGAATGACAAGTTAATTTCAACCCTTTTCAAAAGTCATACCTTCCTAAGAACAAAAAACTAGATCTGATTTATTTATACTTTTTTACTTTTATAAACTAGCATGTTTATTCCTATTACATCTCTAGTTGACTGGCTACTATCTTAGGCTGCTCAGGCTGTCATCACAAAATGCCATATGCTAAATGGCTTAAGCAACAGGAATTTATTTCTCACAGTTCTGAAAGCTCAGAAATCCCAAGTCAAAATGCTTAGCCTTTTGGTTTCCTAGCAAAGTCCCACTTGCTGGTTTGTAGACAGCTGCCTTCTCAATATGTTCTTTCACAGTGGAAAGAGAATGAGCTCTGGTCTTTCCTTGTCTTTTGAGGAGGCTAATCCTCTCATGACGGCCCACTAACCACTCTAATTCCTCTTCTAAATTGAATTATCTTCCAAAGACCCAACTTCCAAATACCATGACATTGAGAGTTAGGAGCTCAACATATGAATCAAACATCCATCCCATACTACTATAATCTTTCATCACCCAAAACAAGGCAAACTAGAAACCTCCAGAGGCATGTTGTTGTTGTGTTTTGTTGTTGTTGTTGTTGTTGTGGTTGTTTTAATTGGCTTAAAACAAATTAGAAAAGAATGGCTCTTAGGGATAAGGTCATGTTTCTTTGAAAAATCAGAGCCAGGAATGATGATCCTAACACCAAGTCTGCAACAAACCATGTTGGACTTTGGCCACATCTTTGTCTCCAAAAAGGAAGGAGCTGATCTGAAAGATCCTCAGTTACCTTAAGGTATTTAAACATGATTTTTTAAAATTTGAGGTTCTGCATTGTCATCTTTCCTCACCAATCTGTTATAGACTGAACAGAATCCAACAACAAAAACTGTAGCTATTTTCACTTAAGACTGCCCCACCAAAAAGAGAGCTCCATTCTCCCCCTACACTTGTCCCCACTAACGTGTTGCCAGGCCTCTGATTGAAGTACCCAGAGTTCTACTGCAGGAAATCTGCATTCACCCTATTCAGTGAAAAGACCAAAAGTAGAAAACAAATTGAAATTTTTCAGAGGGCACCTTGAACTTGAAAAAAATAGCTAATTCCACTTATATAGGAGGTGCTTTTTAAGAATTTGCAGACATTTATATTCAAGCCCAGTATATGAGGGAGAAGACTCAAAACCAAAATGATACAACTTCTCAATTTTTAAAAAGACTGAGGCTATGTAGTGCTGCTATTGATATGCTCTGTTTTCTATTCTGAATTCTGCTACTGCATGATTGCAGACGAGAAAGATGCACCCACAGAATCCTCAAAGAACAGAAAGCTGCTCGTTGAAGAAGTACTGTATAGAAGGTTCATGTTGCTAGTTCAGGTTTCCTCTCTGTTTCTTCCAGATAGCCTTAAACCCAACTGGGGGTTTTAATAGAGGTAGGCTAGTATAAAACTTAAAAGGACTCCTCTCTTTCCCCCTGCTGTTTCCCATTAACAGTGCATTATGTTGTATTATTTTCCACTGTTTATTTAAAAGAGCTCATAAATATTATCTGGAGACCTAAACTAGCAAAAACTAGTGACCACAAAATAATAAACAGCTGAAGAGTAGACACTAGCATGTAGGTAGCCTGGCTCCTGCTCAACACAGTGTATATGGTAAAATCATGTGGGCAAGAAAAGCAAAATTGTTCTTTTTCTCTGAACTCTATAGTTATTTCATTTTTCTGGTTGATTGTGATTCTGCAGTTGTAAATGGAAACTGAAATCAGTGGAAGAAATTAAAAATCATATGCAAAGTTCATATCAATAAAACTGCCCATTACTGCACTCACCACTTGCATGTCTTGGAGCCAGAAGCCTCCAATATATTTCATCTCACAAAATTCCCACTACTTTGTTAAAGGATAATCTTAGCTCCATTTTACAGCTAAGAGAGCTAAGACAGGTTAAGCAGCTGCTTCACAGTTACTCACTGGTCAATCCACCAGTTCTGGTGGATTTTTAAACTCCCATTAGTTGTTCTACTCTATAAACAGGAAACACGGTGCCAGCATAGCCATGGAGGGATAAGAAGACATCTTATGCAATGGACTACATGCCCCCCCAAATTCATATGTGGAAGTCCCAACCTCCAATATATATATTTGGTGATAGGGTTTTCAGGGAAGTAATTAAGGTTAAGTGAGGTGATAAATTAGGGCCCTGATCCAATAGTAATAACCTTAAAAGAAGATACACCAAAGAACTTGCATCCACTCTCTATATAAGAATACAAAGAGGAGGTCATAGGAGCACACATCAAAACTGTGGTCATTGATGAACAGGAAAAGAATCCTGGTTCCTCACAGAGAATCACATCAGCCAGAGCCTTGATTGTAGACCTCAAGCCTCCAGAAGTGTGAGAAAATAAGTTTCTGGTTAAGTCACCCAGTCTGCGATGTTTTGTTATGGTAGCCCTAAGCAGTCTAATATGCTCTACCAACCCTGTAAACCCACTTTTCCTTCTCTAAATCTCATAATTTCTTCCATCGTCTGCTGCACTGTCCTTGGTCTACTGCACCCTGCCTCCAACGTGCTCTTTCTAAAAGATAAACCTGATCTCTCTCTCTCTCTCTCTCTCTCTCTCTCTCTCTCTCTCTCTCTCTCTCTCTCTTTCTCTCTCAGGCATTTCTGCTGGTTTCTCAACTGTAAATAATAAATTTGCTCTTAATAAGTTTTCAGTATAATTGGGGGAAATCAGATAGAATGGGCATAGAAACCAAACTCCTAAGTTTGTCAAATTCATCACAGTCTTTCTCTGATCACCTTCCCCAGCCCTAACCAAATATAATACACCATAAAATATATTTTATAGTATATTTTCTTCCTCCAAAAATGCAATTTCTCTTTATTTCATATTCTTATTCATCTGGATAACTCCTATTTACCCCTCAATACTTACTTTATCTCTTGCTTAAAACCTTCTTTCACAGGTCCTTTGTCCCTGAAGGATTCCAGAACAATTATGTTCATTAGACACTTGCCAGATGATAAGCATCTGTACCTCTGGTGTGCCCACTAACCCTGGCATTTAACCCTCATACTGATACATAGATACTTTTAGGAAACATCTACTGTATGAATAAAAAAATGTGTTGTGCAGTCGAACTAAATAGACCACATTAGTGATTAACAAATTTTGCTGCACATTAGTGCAGTAGTTTCCAAACTTTATTTGGAACTTACTAAATTCTGATTCCTGAACCAGCAACCCAGCAGGAAGAGTGACCTATGTCAAACAGCTTATACAAGAAGTTTTAAAACCTTTAAAACTCAATTCATTTAAGACATTGGGCTTGCCCCGTGAAACCTTCATGACCTCTGAAAGGTAGTCATGCAAGTAAGAGAAAAGGTTCCATTAATATTTGTTGCACTTTTAGCCAATTTGCCACGTCTTATTACTATCCATCATACTGTCATGACACTGCTTACTATTTAAGGTAGATTTGTACGGTTTTATAATATTTAGCAAAATTGATCTTCTCTATAGAAATAAGACATATTTATCACTTACATGCCATGTACAATGAATGAAAATGTTTTCTTCTTTAGATCAATTAGCAGAAGTTTCTCCTCAGAATAGTGCCAAACATAGAGTAAACACTTTAAAAACTGCCAGTGAATGAATGCATAAATTAATGAATGTAGAAAGTAGTTATAAAAGGGCATCTCAACTTTGGCAAATCTATTTGTCTGGGGGCATCAGAATCTGGAAGTAGACAGATTTCTTTTTAAATCATTTCATTGAATGAGCAGTTTGTCAATGCTATAGCAAAACAAACAAATGTGTAAATTAATCATTTGAAAAATTAATTATTCAGTAAATTGATGTTAGGAAAACTAGTTATTAGGCAAATAGGTCACTTGAAAAAAATCAGCCATTGTTTTTAAAGTCCTTCTTGAATAACAATTGAGGCTTACGTTTTAAAAGCAAGGATCTGGCCTGACTGCCTCTGTGGCAATGTCTGTATGATCAAGCATATGTCAGATTCCATCTGTGTAAATTCTCCTCTCCTCCACTTAAGTAACACTTCTCTTTCCTTTTTTGTGTACTCTACTCCTCTAGCTACTCCCTCTTGTCATGATAAATCTCCTTTTCTCTTATCTCCATCATTCCTGTCAGGTTTTCTGCTCTGGGGATAAAATGTTGAATATTTTCCTCCTATCTGCTGTCACTCCTTCTCACCCTAGTTCTACCCTAATCCACCTCCATATCGTGGGATATTCGAGACAAATAATTGTGGAGAGAATAAAAATGTATGCTTTGATTAAAAAAAAAATATGCATTGTCTAGAGGACACCCCCAGGTCATCTGATTTTAGCCTTTCACTGTTGAATATTTTATGTGCAGCATACTCTTGTCATGTTATTTCTAGCTCTATCCATTATCTTTGAGTTATTTTACAACTGTGTACAAATATATATTTTCTCTTATGTATTCTTTTTGAACTACTTATAACATGTGTCAAATTTCCCCAGTGAAAGAGTTAAATAAAACCTTAACACATGTTTATTTTTATATCTGTATGAAAGTCATGATTTTACTTTTTTTACTTGTCTTTAAACACATCCTTTTTAGAGTGTTTGCATTTGTACAGTCTTCAGAGTGAAATGTATGGGTGAAACGAGGGTTGTAGGTAAAAACCATAGGCTACTGTCTATAATCTTGAACAGCCATGACAAGCCAGGGTACCCTGGCTCACTGCTAACCTTTGACCAATTACTCCTATTCTCTACATTTTTATTTGGCTTTTACTACTTGTCATAATTACAATATGCAATAGTTGAACCATGAGTTAACTATTTTATATTCATAAGGTCTATCCATTAAAGTATGCAATTCAACAATTGTAGCAAATTTACAATTTGCAGCCATCACCACAATCAATTATAGAACATTCTCAGTAACCCTAAAAAGTAACCCCACACAAATTAACAGTCATTACTCATGTACCTCTAACCCTCAAGTCCCTAGAAATCAACTTTCTGTCTCTGTGGACTTCCCTATCATAGGTAAGTCACGTAAATGGGATCATACACTCTGGTCTTCTATAACCAACTTCTTTCATTTAGCATAATATTTTCAAGGTTAGTCAATATTGTAGTATGTATTAATACTTAATTTATTTTCATAATCAAATTATGTTTTATTGTAGGGATACACCAAAATTTGTCTATCCATTCATCAGTTGATAGACATTTGGGTTTTTCTATTTTGCAGTTATTGTGAATAAAGTTGATACATACATTCACATGTAAGTTTTTCTGTGGATGTGTGTTTTTATTTCTCTTGAGTAAAAACCTTAGGCTAGGTTAAATAGTATCTACATTTAAAGTTTTTTAGGAATTGTCATACTAGTTTACAAGATGACTGTATCAGTTTACATTTCCACCAGAAAAGAATGCGGCTCTAGTTACTTCACTTTTAATTAGCTATCTTTTTATTGTAGCCATCTTGATAGGTTTATCATACTTATATTTTATCATATACATATTGGGTTTCATTTTCTTATGACTATTATTTTAATTGTGACCACAGTCTTTAAAATAGCCTCTGAATTGGTGGGGAGTGGCAGATATGTGAAATGGTACGAAGTTATAATGATTCATCTTAGTGTCTTTCCTACTCCTTTCATGGCTCTCCATGAAGATGCTATCCATCTCTGCTACCTTACTATAGAGACTCCATGTTCTCTGACTTCATGTAAGAGGGTAAGAAAAGATGTTTGGCCATATATTCAGTCCTAATACCATTTTTGGAACTAGGTAATTGACATGTGTACTGATTTCTTCACTTAGAAACCATTCTTGTAGCTCATTCTCTTAAAATATACTGGTAATACTACCATATTGCTTACCTTCACGTGGAAAATACTAGCAGAATCCTCCAGCACTCATTCTACCCTGTTTATTAATAGAATATGCAATTTCATTTAGACACATGATCATTCAGGTTTAAAACAGTTTCAGTCTCCCTTAAAGCTATATATGACCTGTAACTGAAGGTTACATATGCAACATCTGAAATATCTTCTGAAAAGAAAAAGGATGTACCCTTCCCTTTTCTTTTTTCCTTTGTCATAAAATGTGGACATAGGAATAGCTCTACCTTTGACTGTGTAGATGAGGCACAGCCAACATCTGTGCATCAAGAGAGGGATTTAAAGCTTGACAGTGTGGAATATCCAAAGCCCCTCTAAACTAATATTTATGTTCAGACTCTCTAAAGGGATAAACCTTTGTCCTATTTAAGTCATTGTTATTTTTAGTTTATGTTAAGGCAGCCAAATCTGGACCCTAAGTGATATGTCCTGTCATAATAACTATACCTCAACAGATACTTTCTGGCACACTTCCAAACTCCCTAAGTAAAGGGTTTCTTCACTGTTCCATCCTTTAGGCACATTTAGTGATCATGCCCTTACCTGCTATAAGATCTTTTAGTATTGAGATTTCTCAGTCTTATTCAAGACGGCCTGCACTTCCATTTTATATCAGTATATGCCAATGTTAATTAGCTCCACATCAGTGCTGTTTTTCTACTCTTATAGTTTTAATCCAACCTCTGAGACAGGAGTTTAGAAAGATCTTGGATGGGAAAGCTTTGGGATCTTAGGCTCAGCTCTAGCTCTGCCAATCTGCATGCCAGTTAAGTTTATTTAACCTCTTTGAGCCCCTAATTTCCTCATGTATAAAATGACGAAAATAAAACCTACTTTATAAAATAAATCAAAGATTTCAGTGAATCTAACAGATGACTCCTGGGACCAAGACTTCAGTTCTCATTTATTTATCCACGTTCAAATTTAACCTTTCTCTCTGCCTGCCTATCATTTCCATTCAGACATTATGCCATTATGTGTTTAACCTGTCAGCTTTTCAACACTGTTGACAAAAATACCTGACATAAACTGCTTGAAGAAAGGAAGAAAGGCTCATGCTTGCAAACGCTTCAGATTGTGGTCATCTGGTCCCATTGCTGTGGCCCAAAGTGAGGCAAAACATCACACTGGAAGGACATAGTGGCACAAAGCGGCTCGCCTCGTGGTGTCTAGGAAGCAGAGAAAAGTGAAAAAATCCTAGAAAACATATGCCCTTCAAAGTCATGTCCCAATGACCTATTTCCTGCCTCACCTTCTAACCATCTATTTATCTATGAACGTATTCAGACATGTCCAACCTATGACACTTTTTTTTGGGGGGGGGGATTATCTTGGTTTAAAAATAAAATATATATCATATATAAGTAACTATGTTAAATAACTATAACTAAAGTTAATATACATAAGAAACTAAGTAAAAAACTTTATGTAACATTTATTATTAATTTTCTTAAAGAGGGCCAAAAAGGCAGGCTGTAGGTAAGGACATCCCCATAAGCATCTTGCAATCTAATTCTCTCTTTAGGTATCTCTTAATCCATTTGTGCCAAAGATTGAAATTTTTTGAATATTTGTATGAAATTCATGTGTTACTTAAAAAAATTCAAGGAATAAATTCATCAAAAAGAACAGTTTGTGCTGTCATTGTTTGATCATTTTCTATGCTTAAATCTATTTCTAAAATAACAATATGCAATATACTAACTAGTGTTGATTTCTTACTGTTTTTTTAATTCTGTATTATTTCTATCCTTTTTCTGTTTTGCTTTCTTAAAATAAAAAATTTGAATAGAACACATTTCATTATGTTCCATTTTAGTAGGTATTTCAAAATGGATCAGTAAACATTGAAGGATTAATCCAACCAACTTAACATCAAGATTATCCATCACATCTGCCCAAAAGCTATGCAACCCTCAAAAATCACCATCTCTTGATCTTACTGTTTATTTCCACAGTATCACTATTCTCAAAAGTGAGTCTTCTCTGACTCCTCTCTCTGCAGTTTCCTTATTCAGTCAGGCACTATGCGCTCTCATTCTGTCATTTGAAAAGTGTCAATTCATTTTCATTTCTCATAATTTACGACTTAATCATCTGAAGCTTAATCTCATGTCTCTTGACACTTCTCCCTACCTTTTGAATTCAGTTAGAATCCATTCTAATTGATGTATAATGGTATCTGTGCTTTTAATTTGCATTTCCCTGATGACAAATGATGCATTTTTCATGTGCTTATTTCCCATTAGTCTATCCTCTTTTGTAAAATAAAAATTTAAGTATTTTATCCCTTTTTAAAAAATTTTTGTAGTTTTCTTAACATTGAGTTGTAAATGCTTCTGCATTTCATAGTTAATCTTATCAACTTGAATGACTTGAAAGACATTAGTAAAGCTTATTTCCAGGTATGTCTGGGTGAATCATGGTGGGTGTGACAATGGCAACTGTATCTAGTTCCTGATTTCTTCCCACTGGGCTCTTCTCCTGAACTTTGTTTCCTAGATAAATTAACTTGAGCAGATTTCCTTCATCATGCCCATCTGCCATGATGTTTCAGCCTTGAAGCTGGAAAGCCATTGTTTAAAACCATAAGCCAAAATAAACCTCTCTTCCTTCAAGTGTATTACATATTTTGTTCCAGCCTTGGGAAATCTAATACAGGCATACTTGGAATAAAAGTGATTTCCCAAATATAAGTGTCATAAATTTTTCTGTTGGTCTGCAGTTTGTTTGCCTATTCATTCTTAATGGTACCTTTTGAAAAGCTGAAGATTTTTTAGCATGAAATTCATATTAGTCATTTTATACTTCTTTGTGCCTTTTGTATTTTATGTAAGAAATCTTTGCCTATACCACAGACACAAAAACAAATATTTCTTATGCTATCCACCAGATTTTAGAACTTCATTTTTACCTTTAAATCTATTATCCCTCTTCATTTAATTTTGATGCATGGCCTTGGATAATGACTAAGGTTCTTTTCTTCCCAAATTATACCCAATTGTTCCAAGCATCATTTTTTGAAAGAAAAAAAAATTCCTCCTAATAGAGTTATATGAGTGATCTAAAAAGAGGAAACTGATTAAAATGTGTAAACCTATTGATAGTTTGTTTATGCTGTTCTGCTGATCCACCATCTATCCTAAAGCCAATACCAAGTTATTGTATGATCATAGTTTTAAAATCAAGATAATCTCCTAATTTTGATCTTGTCTTTGAAAATAATTTGGCTATTTTTGGTCCTCTATATTAGCATGTAAATTTTAGACTCCATTGATCAATTTCTGCAAAAAATGCTTCTTGCAATTTTGAATAGAATTAAAATAAAATTGGAATTAACGGATATCTGAACAATATTGAGTTATAGGATCTACAACCATAGAATATCTCTTTATTACTTAGGCCTCATTTTAAAAATTCTCTGATTAGTTTGTGCAGTTTCCAAAGTGCAGGTTCTTCACACATTTTGTTAAATTTTTCCAGAATATTCTAAGTCCTTGGGTGCTATTTTAAATAGCATTGTTTGCTTAATTTTACTTTCCTGCTGTTTGTAGTTGTTTTAACTTGAATCTGAAATCTCCCTTAAAGCTTATGGGTTGAAGGCTTGGTCCCCAATTACAGAAGTATCCAGGGATGAGGCCTTCAGGAAGGTGATTGTATCACAAGGGTAATAACCTCATCAGCAGCTTAGTGTACTGGAGGATTCATAATTTGATGGTATTACTAGGAGGTGGTGGAAACTTTAGGAGGTGAGGCCTAGTTGGAGGAAGTTGGTCACTGGGAGAATGTCTTTGCATAGTTTGTCTTTTCTCTAGTCTGTCTCTCTTTTCTCTCATCTACTTTCTCTTCTCTCTCTTCTCTTTCCCAGCTGCTATGAGATAAAAAGTTTTGTCTCAACACACATCTGCACCATATTGTTTTGCTTCCCAACAGGCACAAAAACAATGGAGCCAGCCAAACTTAGACAAATATATATGGAATCATAAGCCAAAATACACATTTCTTCTTTGGGTATTTTTGAAAAATAAAGCAAAGCTGAATATCACAGTAGAATATCGAAATGCCATTGTTTTTTGCATGTTGACTTTGAATCCTGAAAACTTAATAACTAAATTATTAGTTCAAGTAGCTTTTTTAAAAACATAATCAGATTTTCTACACAGTCACATTGTCTCTAAAGTTTATTTACTGCTTTTACAATGTTTATGACTTGTAAGTATTTTTTTACTTACTGGCTAGACTATCCAGTGTAATGTAAAATAGAAGTGGTCAGAGTAAACATCTTTGACTTGTTCCCAATGTTAGGGGTATTTAGTCTTTCTCTGTTAAGCATAAAGTATCTCACAAATGCCCTTAGTCTGGTCTAAGAAGTTCCTCTCTATTCTTAATACTCTTTTTTTTTATTTAAAGAAAAAGAAATTGAAACAGAAACAGGATAGAAATAATACAAAATTTCAAAAACAAAAGAAAACAAAAATAGTAACCAGAAAGAAATCATTAGTTGATAATTACAAATTTTCCTCTTAGAAGTAGTTGTTCAAGTTACAAAAGTAAAGCCTACAAAGAGGACATCCAAACAGTGAGACTGCAACCAGTTTTGTTCATGTATCCAACAAAAACTTAGCAACATGGTTATCAATTCCACACACTCAAACATACATGCAGTTGTATCCTTTAGAATATTTTCTTTTCCTCTCTTTTTTTCTTTACAATAACTATAATCCATTCTCAAAAACTACTTAGAAGTTCTACACATGTATAAGACACTACATGTATACCTTGCTTTTCTGTATTAGAGGCAGAAACAAATCAAAACAAGTCAACAATACAAATTCCTAGAGAAACACGAAATGAAAAGAACATATAAAACCACAATAATAGGTGATCTACAGTAGTTACTATGATGTCTCTTGTTATTTTCAATAAAATCTATATTTCTGTATCATCAAACATAGTATAGTTAAACTTAGCATTACATTACACTATTAATAAAATCTAAACATTGGAGACATTATAGGACTTCAAAGGCAGTTAATAATCAAACCAGAATGGGTATCCTATTGAATCTTGTCATCTTCAGAGTAGTTGCCTCTACTCTCAGACTTGATACTCTCAAGCATACCAGATTCAAATAAAATCAGTCAAGATAAAACAGCAATATAACCATTCTTCTTTGTCTTAGCTCTGCTATGCTATTTTTCTGTCATTGTTGTTTGTTTACTTTTCTCCTTCATTCCACTGTCTACCCCTTTCCTTGAGGCCTTTCTGCCATTGTTCCTGGAACCCTGGTGATTTTCTTCTCTCTCTCTACAATGTCCTTCAATATTCTTTGCAGGGTTGGAAAGGAACTCCCCCAGTTCCTCTTTGTCATGGAAATATCCTGTCTCTCCATTAATTTTGAGAGACAGTTTTGCAGGGTACATCATTCTGGGTTGGAGGTTATTTTCTTTCAGGGCTTGGAAGATTTCACTTCAAGCTCTTCTTGATTTGATGGTTTGCATCGAGAAGTCCACTGTGATTTTGATGAGTTTTCCTTTATAGGTAATCTGTTTCTTTTCTCTGACTGCTTTTAATATTCTGTTCTTGTGATGGATTTCTGGGGTCCTGATTATTATATATCTGGGTGTAGATCTGTTTTGGTTGTAGCTGGCTGGAGTTCTATATGCCTCATTTATCTGAACTTCACTTTCATTACCTGTATATGGGAAGTTTTCCTTAATTATTTCTGTGAATAGACTTTTTATTTCATTTGTATTTGTTGCTGCATTTTCATTCACATATTTTATTCTTAGATTATAAATCCTCTTGTCATCTTCTAGCCTTTGTATCATTGCTTCCTGGTTCCTTGTTATTTTTAAGAGATCCTTCCTTTTGCGATCATACGTTGCAGATCTATCTTCAAGTTTTGAAAGTTTGTCTTTAGTTTCTGTTAAAAGGTTTTGCCAGCTTTCAATGGAGTTTTTAATTTCCTGATATTCTCTTTGGATCTGTTTCATGTATTCTAGGTTTTGTTTATATTCTTCATCAAAGGCTTCTCTCCTTTCTCTGGATTCCTCCATTCTTTCATTTGTGTCTACTTGAGGATTACCCAGGATTTCTTTTATTAATCTTCTTATATCTTGCTTCACCTGAGTTAGAATCTCAGATTTAAATTCATCGATGAGGTCACAGAAGTATTTCTTTATTTCCGCTGAGGCTGTATCTGATATTTCAGGTTTGCTGCCCTCAACCTCCTCTGCATTTACCTCTGCAGGACTCACTTTCCCTGGTTCAGTGGTTGGAGGCCTTTTGCTATTTCTCTGTCTTATCATGTTTCTGGCCCCCTTCAAACAGATGGTTGGTGGAGGTCTCCAGGCCTTTCATATTGCTTACAGTTTTTCTGCAGTGCACTCTATTCCTAGTACTCTTAAGAGTTGTTACAATAAAAGATGTTGAATTTGGACCATGAGGTTTTGGTCGTATGATTTTACTTTGTAGTCTGTTAATACAAAGAATTTTATTGATATATTTTGAAGTATTAAATTGATTTAGAGTTCCCATGATAATTCCTATGTGGTCATAATACTTTAACCTTTTTATAGATTACTGGATTTTCTAATATCTTAATGATTTTTAAATCTGTGCTCATGAGGTTTGTTGATCTGTATATTATATTGGAATGTCTTTTTCTAGTCTGGTACTCAGGTAGTTCTAATCTCATTAAAGAAGCTGGTAAGAGGTGCCTTTTCCTCTGTGTTCTGAAATACCCTTGTGTAGGATTGATAATATTTCTACATTAAATATTTGATAAATGCCTCTGTGAAACCATCTGGGCTGAGTTTTCTTTATAGAAATATGCTTACAGTTTTTCTGCAGCCTTGGAGTCGGATGACTCACAGTCATGCTGAAGTCATGATTGCACCAAAATCGGGGATCGCTGAGCCCGAGACTGTTGGCAGGAGGATGTGCCACAACAGAGAGTAGAACCAGCATGGAGAGCTGCACTAACCCATAGTGAGTGCTAGTAATTTGGTCCTGCAGAGGGAGTGACAGGCCAGACGACATATTGGAGTTGGGCAGGACAGGCCTGAACCCACAATCACAGTGGCATCAGTTGGCCACTCCTGGCCAAAAACAGACTGGTGGGATCTGCTTGGGCTGGGTCATGCACCTAGTTGGGACCCAATAGCCAGGGACAAAACTGTCCTGAACCTGTGGTGTCTGCACAGCACAGACTAATGTGATGAAGGCACTCGCTGGTTGACTGGCTCTGAGGAGAGGGGCCAGCCCACATTGCCCCTGCATGCACCTCACAGATCAGTAGCAAACTGCAGAGGGCAGCAATCCCCTAGTCAGCATGATTCAGAAAAACCATAAGCAATATGGAAAGGTCTTGAGACCTCTACCATATACCTGTCTGAAAGAAACCAGAAACATGGCAAGCAAAAGAAATAAGAAAAAGCCTCCAGCCACTGACCCAGGTAAAATAAGTCCAGGAGAGGTAAATATAGAAGATATCAAGGGTAGCGAACATGCACTATCTGACACGGCACCAGCAGACATAAAAAAATACCTTCACGATCCCATAGACGATCTTAAAACTGAAATTCTAATTCAAGTGAGGCAAGATATAAGATTAATAAAAGAAATGCTAAGCATCTCTCAAGAAAACACAGATGGAAGAATGGAGGAACTCAGAAATAGGAGAGAAACCTTTGATGAAGAATATAAACAAAATCTAGAATACATGAAACAGATCCAAAGAGATTACCAGAAAATTAAAAACTCAATTGAAAAGTGGCAAAATTGCTTAATAGAAACTAAGTTAGACTTTCAAAACTTGAAGATAGATTTGCAATGTGTGATCGTGAAAGGAAAGATCTCTTAAAAATAACAAGGAACCAGGAAGTAACAATACCAAGGCTAGAAGATGACAAGAGGATCTATAACTTAAGAATAAAAAATGTGAGCAAAGAAGCAGGGTACACACAAATGAAATACAAAAGCCATTCACAGAAATAATTAAGGAAAACTTCCCAAGCATAAGAAAAGGAAATGATATTCAGATATATGAAGCATACAGAATTCCAGTCAGCTACAACCAAAACAGATCTATATCAGGACATATAATAATCAAGATCCCAGAAATTCATCACAAGAACAGAATATTAAAAGCCATCATAGAGGAGCTGGGGATTTAGCTCAGCAGCATAAGTGCCTGTCTTGCAAGCCCATGTTCATGAGTTCGATCCCTGGTACCAATAAAAAAAAAAGGCATCACAGAAAAGAACCAGATCACCTATAAAGGAAAGCCCCTCAAAATCACAACAGACTTCTCAACACAAACTATCAAATCAAGAAGAGCTTGGGGTGAAGTATTCCAAGCCCTGAAAGAAAATAACCTCCAACCTAGTTGAGATACCCTGAAAAACTATTGCTCAAAATTAATGGAAAAACAAGATGTTTCCATGACAAAGAGGAGCTGGGGGAGTTCATGACCACCGATCCAACCCTACAAAAATATTAAAGGACATTCTAGAGAGAAAGAAAAAAATCACCAGGATTCTAGGAACAGTGGCAGAAAGGCCTCAATGAATGGGGCAGACAGTGGAATGAAGGAGAAAAGTAGACAACCAACAGCAGAAAAATAGCATAGCAGAGATGAGGCAGAGAAGATTGGCTATAATCTCTAACACAGATGTCCTGGATACACTAACAAAAAGAAATACAGGCAAAGTAGATCAGGAGATAGGATCCATCGAGATGCCTGAATAGGAAATATAATCAACCTGAAAGAGGGTTAATGAACCAAAAGTCAAAGATGAGAAAACAATGCTCTATGTGATAGGGGACCAGAGAGAAATAGGGACAGCTCATCCAGCAGCTGCAGATAGGTTGGAAACCCATGACACTTTTGTTCAGTGGAGAACTACTCAGCTATAATGAAGGAAAACCTTGAGTCTTTAGTAAGTAAAGGAATACAGCTCATGATCAAGCTCAGGGTTAAAAAGGTTCAGAAACACTTAGGTAGATAATGAGTTGTTCCCCTAATCTAAAAACTAAAGGAGTTAGTGGGACTCAAAATGTACAAAGTACCCTGAGAAAGTGAAAGGAGAGGAATTGTCTAAAAAAGGAAGGCAGAGGACATTGTTAATAGTGTATCAGGATTTAAAAGCCACATTATTCTTATCACTCTGTTTAGTTTGATTTTATTCTGTGCCAGTCTGTCTACTCATACTAGATTTGAGGGCATAGACAGCTATTCCAAAAATAGCAGGATATACTATGGTAACTATCCTTAATTTCCTACTAACTTAAACTGAAGTCCTGTGTTACTTACACTATCTTACTATGACTGATATTTGAATCTGGTTTGTTAGATCGCTGTTTTGTCTTGACTGATTTTATTCGAATCTGGTATGCTTGATAGTATCAAGACTGAGAGTAGAGGCAACTACTCTAAAGATGACAGGATTCAATAGGATATCTATTCTGGTTTTATTATTAACTGCTTTTGAAGTCCTATAATGTCTCTAATGTTTTGTTTTTATTAATATTGCTATGTACTGCTATGTTCAATTATACTATGCCTGATGATATAGACAATTCTATTGAAAATAACAAGAGACATCATAGTAACTACTGTAGATCACCTAGTATTGGGTTTTATGTCTTTTTTGTTTCATGTTTTTTGAGGAATTTGTTTTATTGTCTTGTTTTGATTTTTTTTTCCCCTCTAATACAGAAAAGATAGGTATACATGTAGAGATTCATGCATACATAGAACTTCTAAACCGTTTACAAGAATTGATTATATTGATATGCACAATGCAATGAACAGATACTCTGAAGAAAAAGAGATACTAAGATACCCAGTGCTAATTCCATAGCATCATGATATAAAATCTAGAAATTCTCTGTTCAAAGTGATATTAGTCTATTTTCTTTTGTTTAATTTCAACATACATAAAGATATGGACAGCTATTTTGAAGAGAATGAGAGACATTATGGCAGCCATTGTTGACTTCCCTATTGTCTGGTCTTGAAGACCTAAAATATTTTCATCATCCTGTTCTGATCAGTTTAATACTATTTTGTTCAGTATGAATTCACTGTGTGTGAAGAAATGGACAACTATTTAGAAGAAAACAAGAGACAATATGATAGATAATGAAGATCTCCGGTGGTCTTGCTTTGAAATCTGTGCTTCTTAAATTGTTTTCTTATCATCTGTTTTGTTCTGTTTTGTTATGTTTAATTTTACCCTTTTTAAAATTAAAGAAAAACTCATGCTGAGAGGCTAAAGCAGGAGGATCACAAATTCAAATCTGGCCTGAGCAATTTAGGAAGACTCCCCCTCTCAAAATTTAAAATAACATCTGTAATCCCAGCATTCTGTAAATTTGAGGCAAGAAGATCATAAATCCTACCCTGGTCAAGAAATTTAGCAATTTATTGAGACCCTATCTCAAAATAAAAATAAATAGATAAAAATGGCTAGGAACATAGCTCAGTATGAAGGCTATTGTAATCGAGGTTTACAGGGGGATAGATTTATACAGGACACATAATTTATAGAATTACTTTATAATATTCACCCAAAGAGTCTAATGCAGAAGAGTGCCAGAAATCTGTCCATATACTAGTGACCCAAAGAATCCACCTGAGGCCCTACATCCCATAGCAGTGTCCTACATTAGTCCAGTGGAAGACCTAGAGCCCATGGTAATGTCTCATGCAAGTCTATACAAAGGATCTGCACTGGGAAGGCCCAAAGATCAGTGGTGGAAGCTAGAAAGTCTGTGCCAGAGACATGAAAGATCAATACCAGCAGGCTGAGAGATCTGCACTGGAGCCAGGAAGCAATGCTCAAGGTAAGGACCAGAGTTCCCCCAAAGAGAAACACAGCCATCCTCAGCAATAATGAACACCTGGATTCCTCTGATGATAAGAACAGATGAGTTCTGATAAGAACAAATGAGTTCATATCAGAAAAACCAGCATAACATGTTTCTCTAGATAATCAACAGTACACCATTTTCCCCTCCACTTTGCCTTTCAAATTACTGATAACAATTCTGAGGTAGCCTTTCACCCCAGAATCAGATTAATTCAGTTCAGCTGGGTGTTACAAGTTGACCATTAGTTAATCCACTATGAAACTGGGTTTCATTCTTTTAACAAGTCTTTTTTAATTTTGGTAGGACTGATAGTACTGATTGCATTGTCATTTCTAACACTTGTAACATGTGACTGCTATTTTTCTCTTAATTAGCATTGATAAAGATTTATGAATTGTACTGATCTTAATAAAGGACTAGCCTGAGGTTTAACTGCCATTTTTATATTATGTATTCTATTTCATTGATTTCAAGTCTTTATTACATCAGTCTATCCACTTCCTTTGCATGAGTTCAGTTGAAAACCTAAAGCTGATGACAATGTCCCCCAGAAATCCAACTGGAGGCCTACAACTCACAACAGTGACTCATGCAAATCTATTTTATAGATTGGTGTTGGGAAGGCTCAAATCTCTGTGGTGGAAGCCATAAAGTTTTTGTCAGCAGGGTGCAGGTCTGTGTCAGTAGGCTGAGGTTCTGCACTGGAGCCAAGAGGCAATGCTCAAAATAAGGACCAGGGCTCCCCCAAAAAGTATCACAGTCATCCTCAATGATAATGAGGTCCCAAGCTCCTCCAGCTATGAGAACAGCCAAATTCATATCAGGAAGCCAATGTGACAAGTCTCTCCTGGAGATTGAACAGTATACATCTTCCCTTCAGAACCAGAAAGCAATGCTTAAAGTGAACCAGAACTCCCCCAAAGTGAACTGTAGCCATTCTCAGTGCCTCTGATAATAGCCAACCTCATATCAGGGAAGCCAGCATAAGTTCCTCCAGAAGAACCAACAGCTCCAAACAGCAAAACTAAGGACAACCCACAATGCTACTCTTCCTCTCCAGATTTCCTTTTTATGCTGGCAACAGTCCTCAGGTGGGCCATCTGCACTCAGCAGCATGCTGCTTCAGTTCAACTGGTATTACAAGTTGACCATTAGTATCAAACTACCACAGGTCTTCTATAAATTTCTTGTAGAACTCAGAAGTGAATCTTTCCAGCCTGAGCAGTTCTTTGTTGGTAGGTTTTTAATCACAATTAAAATTTAATCTTCAAGTCATTGGGTGTATTGGTTTGTTTAGAATTTTTATATCCTCCTGATTCTGCTTTGATAATTAATTTGTATCTAGGAATCTGTCCATTTCTTCTGCATTTTCCATCTAATTAGAATATAGGTTCTTGAAGTAGGTATAGATAGTCTTCTGAATTTCTGCAGTATCTATTTTGATTTCATCCCTTTCATTCCTAATTGCATGGATTTGAGTCTATTCCTTCCTTTTTTGATAAGATTGGCTAAGGGTTTGTTAATTTTATTTAAACTTCCAAAAAGCCAAATCTTCAATTCATTGGTTCTTTGTATTCTCTTAGTCTTTATTAATTTAGTTAATGCATTAATTTCTGCTCTGACCTTAGTAATTTCCTCCCTCATATGAGCTTTGGCCTTCACTTGCTCTTCTTTTTCTAGAAGCTTTACATTCAATGTTTGAGCTTTCTCTGTTTTCCTAATATGTGTATTCATTGATATAAATTTCCCTCATTGGATTGCTTTCATTGTGTCGCATAATTTCCAGCATGTCACATTGGCATTATCATTTAATTGTAGAAACTGTCTATTTTCTGTTTTTCAGTATCTTATTGAGGATTTTTGTGTTTATGTTCATTAGGGACATTGATCTGTAGTTTTCTTTTTGATGAGGTTCTTCTCTGGTTTTAGAATTAGGGTAATACTTGCTTTCAGAAATGACTTTGGAAGTATTCCTTTTCTTTCAATTTCCTCAAAGCATTTCAGCATTAGTGACATTAGTTCTTCCCTAAATTTCTTGTATTTTTTTTCTTGTATTTCTTGAATTCTTGTAGACTTCAACAGTGAATCCATCAGGTCCTATTTGTTTTTGTCTGTGAGTTTTTAATTACATTTTCAATTTCATTGACTGATATCAAGTTATTGAGAATTTTTGTGTCTTCTTGATTTAGTTTTGGCAATTCCATTGAGTGTAGAAATCTGTCCATTTCTTCTTTTCCATCTTACTAGAATATAGGTTCTCATAGTATATATTGATGAACTTCTGAATTTCTGTAGGATCTGTTGTGATTTTTCCCCTTATCATTCCTAATTGCTTGACTTCATGTTTTTTCTTTCCTCTTTTGATGAAATTGGTTAGTTATTTATAATTTTATTTATTCTTTCAAAGAACAAACATTTTGACACCAGCTGCCATTGGGGACTGTTCCTGCCAGTAACAAGCTCAGGTCTGGGAGGTAGGGTCAGCCCTGCCCCCACACACACACCAGTTGTCATCAGGGCACTTCCTGCCACCAGTAGCCAGCACAGCCTGGAAAAAATAGTAGCCAGCACCTCACCAGGACACCCAATGACCATCCTTGGATACACATAGCCAGCACTGGCTAGAAAAATCAGTCTCACTTCAGAGAAATTTTAGCCAATGCGGGAAGTACCTGGGACCCCAATACCCACTTGTCCAGAAGAACTCAGGAATATGTCAAAACAAAGAAGCAAAAAGCAGTCTCTTGGCCTCCAAACCAAGAAGAGCAAGTCCAGGAGATGTAAACACAGAAGAGATCAGGAGTCACACACCTGAAGTTTCTTTCTTTCTTTCTTTCTTTCTTTCTTTCTTTCTTTCTTTCTTTCTTTCAAGTTTCTGAAGTGATAGCAAAGAAAAGAAACAACTTCATGGAGCTATAATAGAAATTAGAACAGAAATACTATCTCAGGCAAAAGAAGAAATGAGAAACACAATGAATTGTTAAGCATCTCTAAAGAAGACATAGATAAAAAAAAATAGGAACATATGAAGATGAGGAAAACCTTGAATGAGTAACATAAGAAGGATTTAGAATGTATGAAACAGATTCAAAGAGATAGCCAGGAAATTAAAAACTCCATTGAAAGCTGACAAAACTGCTTAAACAAAACTAAAGATAGACTTTCAGATCTTGAAGACAGGTTTGCAGCTAGTGATTGTGAAAGAAAAGATCTCTTAAAAATAACAAGGAACCAGGTAATAACAATTCAACAGCTGCAAGATGATGCAAAGAAAAATAATTTAAGAATAATAGCTATCAGTGAAAAAGGCAGAAGGTCAATACAAATAACATTAAAAGGTCTATTTACAGAAGTAATAACAGAAAACTTCCCAAACATGGGTAAAGGATCTGGGGTACAGATAATTAAGGCATATAGAACTCCAGCTAGCAATAACCAAAATAAATCTACCCCCAGATATATAATAATCAAGATCCCAGAAATCCAACACAAGAACAGAATATTAAAACTATTAGAGAAAAGACACAGATAACCTATAAAGAAAAATCCATCAGAATCCTGACTGACTTCTTGATAAAAACCTTCAGGTCAAGAAGAGGTTGGAGTGAAGTTTTTCAAGTCCTGAAAGAAAACAAGTTCCAACCCAGACTGAGGTACCCTGCAAAATTATCTTTCAAAATTAGCGGAGAAACAAGATACTTACATGACAAAGAACAACTGAAGGGATTCATGACCACTAAACCAACCCTACAAAGAGTACTAAAGCACTTTCTAGAGAGAGAAAAACGACTACAGTTCAAGAAATAATAGCAGAGGGGGATCACTGAGCAGAGCAGACAATTGAATGAAGGGGTAAAGTAGGCAGCCAACATCAGGAAAATAGCATGGCACAGATAAGCCAGTGTATGCTGGCCATAACCATGAACGTAGATGGCCTCAATCCACCAATAAAAAAAAAAAAACACAGGCAGAGTGGATCAAGAAACAGGACCCATCAATATATTTTATACAAGAAAGACGTTTAACTCAAAAGAAAATTCTTAGACTGAAAATCAAAGGAGAGAAAACAATGCTCTGTGTGACAGGGAGTCCATCAATTGCCCATCAATTGCACAATGGATAAGAAAGATATGGCATTGTTATGCAATGTAAAGCTACTCAGCTATAAAGAAAGATAACCTCAAAGCTCTTCTATGTAAATGAATACAACTTGAGATCATGCTCATGAATGAAATGGTTCAGAGTCACATGGGTGAACATTATGTTGTCTCCCTAGTATAAAAAATTAAAGGACTTAGTGAGATCCAAAATGTACAATAAATACTGTGAAAGTGAAAGGGGAGGAAATGTCTAAAAAGGGAAGGCAGGGACCATTATTAATCTATTGCTGTTTTGAAACCTTGTATTGTTTTCATTGTTCTGTTTAGTTTGGTTTTATTCTGTTTTGTTTTGTTTGATTTTATTATATTTGATGGCATGGACAGCTATTTCAAAGACAACAAAATATATTACGATAGCCATTATTGATTTTATATTATCTTGTTTCAAAACCCCGTATTGCTTTCATTGTTTTGATCAATTTTATTGTATTTTGCTTGATTTTATTATGTCTAATGATATAGGTAGCTACTTTGAAGATAACAAGAGGTCTTATGGTTGTTGTTTTTCTATTATTTTTTTGAAGTCCTGTATTGCTTTCATTATTTTGGTTTTATTCTGTTCTGTTTTGTTTGATTTGATTATATCTGATGGTATGGACAGTTATTTTGACGATAACAAGAGGCATTACAGTAGTCATTATTGATTTTCCTTTTATCTTGTTTTGAAGTCTTGTATCACTATTCATTATTTTGTCTTGATTGACTCTATTCTGTTTTATTCAACTTGGTTTTATTCTCTTCAAAAAAAATAACAAATATTTCCATTTATTGATTCTTTGTGGGTTTTTTAGTCTCTATTACATTATTTTCTGCTCATATCTTTGTAATTTCCTCCTTCATATGATCTTTAGGTTTGATTAGTTCTTTTTCTAGAAGTTTGAGGTTCAACATTAGGTTATTTGACATCATTCTGTTTTCCTGATGTGAGAGTTCATCACTATAATTTCCTTTGTAGGAATGCTTTTATTGTGTCCCATAAGTTTCAGTATGTTGTACCAGCATTATCATTTAATCATATATACTGTTTAATTTTGTCTTTAATTTTCTCTGCGACCCATTGTTTGTTCAGAAGTGTGTTGTTTAATTTCCATGTATTTGTGTAGTTTTTGTGATTTCTTTTGCCATTGATTTCCAGTCTTCTTGTGCTACAGTCAGATAATACAGGATGATTTCAATTCCTCTACATTTACTTAAAAATGTTTTGTGGGCTAATTTGTGGTCTATTTTGGAGAACATCCAATGTACAGCTAAGAAGGATGTATATTCTGATGTTTTGGGGTGGAACACTGAAGATATCTATCAAGTCCATTTTTTCACAGGCTTAATTCAATTCTGATATTTCTTTGTTGATTTTTTTTGTCTAGTTGATCTATCTATTTGTGCAAGTGGCGTATGAAGGTCTTTCACTACAATTGTGTTAGTGCTTATTTGGCTTTTTGTGTGTTAATATTTGTTTTATGTAGTTGAGGGCACTGGTGTTTGGTGCATATATATTTACCATTATTATCTCTTCTTCTTGGAGTTTTCCCCTAATAAGTATGTGGTGGTGATCTTCCTTGTATCTTATCATCAATTTTGGCTTAAAGTTTATTTACATTGTATGCAAATCGAATAGCTACTCCTGCTTTTTTCTAGGTCCCTGTGGCATGGAGAATTGTTTCCCATTCTTTGACTTTCAGTCTATGAATTTCTTTTTGAGTTGAATGTGTTTCTTGAATGCAACACATTGTTGGATCTTGCCTCTTGATCCACTCTGCCAGTCTATTTCTTTTGATTAATAAATTGAGACCATTTATATTGATTTTTATAACCAATATGTATTGGCTTATCTTTTTCATGTTATTGTCCTATTGTTGGGTCCCTGCCTTCCTCCTCTGTTTAACTGCTTGCCCTGGTTGGTGGCTTCTTTCTATTGGTATTCATGTGTTTGTGGTCTTCATTATCTCTTTCTAATATATCCTTCAGAGCATTCTGTAGAGTTGTTTTGGTGGTCATGAATTTCTTCAGTTGTTCTTTGTCATGGATGTATCTTATTTCTCCACTGATTTTGAAAGATAAGTTTTGTGGGTTATGTGTCTTCATTTTCTCTTGCTGTTGAGACAAAATATCTGACACTAAAAATGAAAGAAGGAAAAGTTTATTTGTCTTACAGTTTTTGAGGTTTCAGTCCATATTCAGCTGGCTCCAAGGCAGGGTGGCATGGCTGAGGGGCAGCCATTCATGGTGGCAGCAAGCAACAAGAGAGAAAGGGGAAAAGGGGGAAAGCATGCCCCCTTCCTTCCCTTATATTGTATGGCAGTTCCCCACCCTGTGTTGGTGCAGCACTCACACTGCCAATCCCAGTGCTAGCCAACAAACCAATCACAAACACTAGACTCAGTTGCCTCTATGACTGAATGAGGCTTTGTGGGGGGACATTTAAACAAACCACAATAGCACATCAATCTGGATTGAAGATTTTTTGCTTTTAGGGCTTCAAAATACCTCACTGCAGACTTTTTTTGATTTGAGGGTTTGTGTTGAGAAGTCTGCTATGATACTGATTGGCTTTTCTTTATAAGTGATTTGTTTCTTTCCTATAGTGGTTTTTAATATTTTGTTCTTGGATTGAATTTCTGGAATCTTGATTATTACATGCCTTAGGTGTAGATGTATTTTGGTCATGGCTATTTGAAGTTCTATACACTTCATTTATTTGTGTGTCAAATTCTTGATCCACCTTTAGAAAGTTTTCTGTCATTATGTCTGTGAAGAGGCTTTCAATGACTTTTGTGCTGTCTCCAGCTTTCTCACTGACTCTAATCAATTTTGTGTTGAACTCTTTGCTTCACCTTGTAGCTATTGGATTAATTTTTCATGGTCTCTTCATATTTTTGAGATATCTTTCTTTTCCTGGTCATGAGTCACATTCCTGCCTTCTAGGACTGATATAGTATCCTCATCTCCATTCAATCTGTTGTGTATACTTTCAATGGAGTTTTTAGTGTCCTGTATTTCTATTTTGATATGTTTCATTAATTCCATTTCTTGTCTATGTTGGGCATTTGTGGTTTCCATCATTTTCCTAAGCTCTTCTATTTTTTATCTGTGTCTACTTTAATGTTTTTCATTTTCTCATTTCTTTTTGCACTTTAGATAACATTTCTTTTCTATGGCCTCCTCCATTTGTTTTTCACTTCTGCTATCACTTCAGAGAGTTCCAGTGGTTGGCTTCTGACTTCCTGTATCTCTTTGTGCTCTGGACTTGTCCTAGGTGTGCTGGGCATTTGGGGTTGCATTTTGCTTCTTCCTCTTTTCATTTCCTATTTTCTATTTTTTATTTTATTTTGTTTTCTGTGTTTATGCTTGCAGATTTCTTATGTGAGGCAGGTTTGTCCTTGGTGTCAAAGCTCTCCTGGGAAACATCTGTTCCTCAGGATGTCTTCTAGATATAGGTTGTTCTTGGTCTTTATGTATATCCCAAGAACCTTTCTTCCCAATATATTAAGCATGTGTGGAGTTGCCATCTATTTGACTCAAGGCCCATTCCTTTGGTACTGGACTATGGTGATAGTTATGATCACTTGCAATCACAATGTTGTCATACAGGGGAGAAAAACTGATTATAACAGGTATGACATCCTGGTTAAAATAATACAGTTAGCAATTACAATGGATTCAAGCACAGCCTGGCTAACAAACTTTGGCAACTGTTAGCCTCATATCTTTAACCACAGGATCAAGTTCTGTATTTATATAATATAACCCAGTTTATACCAGGAACTAATAGGCAACATTTTCCCACTTAGTAGAGTGATTTTATCCTATGGGTGGGAGGGTGGTTTAAGAAGGGTAGGGGATAGGACAGAGATATGGATAAGATTAAATAAAGTAGAAGCAAAGTTGGAGGACATAGGATGATCATCCAAGTTTGGGTAATTGTAGGATACAAGAGGGAGGAATTGGAAGACAAAGTTTAGGAGTATTGAAGCAAACCAGAAAGAGAAGAGACAATGCTTATTCACATGAAAGTATCATAAAATCAAGTGAGATAGTTGATGAAAGAGAGGACAAGGATGAGTAGACTAATACAAAGAGGAACTTTAGAGATGAATACGAAGGAAAAGAAGATAGAAAAGAAAGGAAAAAGGAAAAAATAAAAAGAGGAAACAAAAATAACAATATACATGGCAATCAAACAAACAAATATATAGAAGGAAAAACAAAGCAAAACAGAACAAAGAGAAAAGGGAAAAAACAAAAACCAAAAAATTTTTAAAAATGAAAAAACACATACACTAACCCAGCCAACTACCAAGAGGAAAAACCATCAGAGAAAAGTAAAAGTAGTGAGATTTCCCTAGTGTCTACAGTTCTGCAATAAGTCCAAGTCTGATCCCAGAATGTGTACTCTAGCCAAGATTGCAGGTGGATTTGTGCAATGTTTGGGTCTGATCTTTGTCTCTGAATTGGGGGATAGGGTTAGTTTTCTGTGGGTACAGTTCTCCCTAGTCATTTAAAAAAGAAAAAAGTTAATAAAATGACATGTAAAATTTTTTTAAAAGAAAAAAAGAAAAGGGGGCAGCCCTGCACTCCTGCTTCTACCCCATGTGTCTTTGTTCTCAAGCACAATGTTGGTTCACCTACCTCACTACATGCTGGCTTGTATTGTTACTGTTGTATAAGACTTTTCCATGCAACTAGTCCCACTTGTTCATCATGTGCACTTTAGCTGGGCTCCTACTTCATCACTGGCATTACTACCATTCTCCATCTCTGGTCCCTCAGTCTCATCAATGCATGGAGCCAGAGCTGGTCTTGGACTCTCTTCCTGCCAGTCATGGAAGCTCAAGGTCAGTGGTAGAGGTGGGAGCTGGTCTCTGACTCTTTCTGCCAGTCACCACAGCTGAGTGAATGGAGAAAGCAGGAGCAAGTCTCAGACTCTCTTCCCACCAGTTGCTGAAGGTTGCAGGTCAGTTTATTCCTTCTTATTTTCCTTAAATTGCTATATTCCAATGTCTGGACACCAAATCTCAGAGAGGCTCTTTCTCTGCTGCTTAACACTCCACTCTCTTCCTCACATCTGTTTTCTATTAATAATAGTGACATCGTTGTTTCTTTTAATTGGCTTTTACTATATGCCACTATTAGGTTTGTCTTTGTATCATCATTATTGCAATTCATTTTCTCCTCTCTGAATGGTACTGGGGATCAAGTCCCTGTAGGAGGACTGGATCTGTGAAGACCTTCAGATAATATGCTGAATATTATCTGTTGTTGAATAGGTTGTAAATAATAGTAACACCAAAACATAACCAAATCCAAGGACATATATTAGGGAGATAAAACTAAGGAGAACTTTACAGTAGTGACAGTCCCTCTACCTTAACTGTTTTTCAACCCACAGGGCAACAATAGAAGAATGAAATCCCCCAAAAATCTTTAACTCCCCAAAAACTGATCTTGAAGTAGATGAAGTAATAGATAAAGAACTTAAAATTCAAGTGGTCAAAATGTTTAAAGAAATGAAGAAACACATGAGCAAATGCATGAAATGTTTAATGAGCTCAAATGGATTTAATTAAACAGATAAAAGATTTTACCAATAAATGTCAATGAGTTTAAATAATAAACAATAAACTAATTGAGTTAAGAAAGACAAGACATAAATAATCACTTTGGAAGAAAATTAGAAAGTACAAGAAGAAATCTATCAGAGATACATGATATGAAAATTTCAGTGGGTAGCAGACTTGGCCAATATGAGGACAAAATATTAGAAATAGAAGATAAGGTGGATGTAAAAGATTATAAACTCAATAATACTGTTAAAATGATGAAACATCATGAAGCAGGTGCTATATGAAAAACCAATTTTAAAATTATAGGAATATGAGGTCATGAGTTTGATTGTTGGTACCAAAAAAAAATTATAGGAGTAAAGATTAGAAGACAACTCAAAAAGTATTTGTAAGAATTTATTTATTAAAAACAGTAGATAATTTTTTAAATCTAGCTAAAGAATGCAATATCCATGTACAAGGGATACAGAGAAGCCCAAGTAGCTACGACCAGAAAAGAACCTGTCCACAGCACATCGTAATCAAATTCCAGAAAGCTGACAAAAGGAAAGAATATAAAAGCTATTAGAGAGTAACAGAGGGTAACCCATAAAGACATACCCATCAGAATAAGCACAGATTTCTCAGCACAAATCTCAAAGACCAGGAGAGCCTGAAGTTCGTTTAATCCCTAAAAGAAAATAACTGTCAACCCAGACTTTTGTATCATACAAAATTAACAGAGAAGTAATGATTTTCCATGACAAAGAAATTCTAAATAAATACACGAGCACTGAATCACCATTGCAGAAAGTACTGAAAAAGTAGTGCCATGAGCCACCTCTTCGGGCACACAGTGCTACAGGCTCTGCTCTGCATGCTGCGCTACCTGGTCTGTGCCTGCTAGTGCAGTCCAGCTCAGGAGAGACCACATAGACCCAGGAAAGGACCCTGGTGGCAGTAAAGCCAGATGGGGTCCAGCAGCAGCTTGTGGGAGTGTGATCCAGCACTTTGAGAGGCAAGGCTTCAAACTGGTTGGGATAAAGATACTGCAGGCACCTGAAAGCATCTGTACTGAGCACTAACAGGACCTACAGAGGAAGCCCTTCTACCCAGCCATCATCAGCTATATGAGTTCTGGGCCTGTGGTGGCCATGGTTTAGAAGGGATACAATGTGGTCTGTGTCTCAAGAGCAATGATAGGACACACTGACTCCACTGAGGCTGCCCCTGGAACCATCCAGGGAGATTTCAGCATTCATATCAGCAGGAACATCATCCATGGCAGTGACCCAATGGAAGGAGCTCCGAGGGAGATCCAGCTATGGTTCCAAAATGGTGAGCTGGTGCACTGGGCAGATGGTGGCCATTATAACAGCACCTACCCTTGGCACTCCATTGTCCACCAAGGACTAACTACCTCGGTCAACAAGAACTCAAGCCTACACCCATCTGGTCTCTCCTAAACCACTTCCTTGTTCACCTTCTGCCCCACTCCATCCCACAAGTACTTGATCCCCAATTTTATGTGTCTTTCTGTGTCCTAAACCAGCACAAGATTAGACCAAATCCTGTATCAAAGTGCCAGACAACTTTTAGGGTGTGTTCAAAGGTGACCTTCCCTGCCCCAAAGAAGAAACATTGAAATTCATTTCTTAGAATGTAAGAAAGAAAGGAAGAAAGAAAGAAAGAAAGAAAGAAAGAAAGAAAGAAAGAAAGAAAGAAAGAATTGAGCAGAATCCTAGACAGAAACAGGGAATCCAACTACACCAAAAAGCCCAAAGAAAAGTATACTTTTAAATGAGAAAGCAGCTTGACAAAGGAGTAAATAAAGGAAATAGCATGGGAGAAATAATTCAATGACAGAATCAATATGTAACAATAATAACTCAATGCCAATGGTCTCAACTCCCCAATCAAAGACACAGACTAGCAGATTGAATCAAAAAACAAAATACAGCCATATAAATTACCTACCAGAGACACACCTCATCCAAAGGAAACTGAAAGAAAAAGCATAGAAAATGATACTCCATTCAAACAGAATCTGAAAACAGCAGGTAAAATATCTACTCGTCAAAAATATTTTAACAAAAACAAAAATTTGGAAAACTCTGAGGTAACACTTTTTATTTCATCACATTTAATAATGCTTTGGTCAATTACAATATATTCTTTTCATTCAAAATCTGGTGATAAATAGTGAAAGAAAAAAGCTACCTTAACTACATGTTTGCCTTTAAACTGGTATAAGAGTTCATTAGCTTACTTCAAACTTTTACTCAAGCCAGATTGGAAATCCTGTATTTTATATTAAAATAAATTTTGTGTTAAAGCTTTTGTGTTAGCTCCATAGAAATTGTCATTAAAAATGGCTATGGTGAGAACTATGAGCATTTCCTGAGGTCTGTACCATGCTGGAACTTGGGGCGCTGGGAGAACAGGCAGCCAGCTCACTGCTCTGGTAAGTGGCTGTGGGCCTGCCGGTGTGCAGGCTAAAAATCAAACATACATACATACATCTCCCCGCCCCCCTCCATTAGCAAGTGGGAGCCGAAGGCCTGAGTATCTCTTGGGAGGATGAATGTATGCAGCATGGCAAGTAAGGGGGATTTCTTTCTACTATCTCTTTGAAGGCAAATATTTTTATCACTGTTTTGCTCAGTTCTGATTAATGGTACTGCTCTATTCAATATTCCATTTTTATAAGCTTGGTTTTTCATTCCATTTTGCTCAACATGATTGAAAGAACAGCTATTGTGAAGAGAATGGGATGTACTATTGTGCCTATTGCTGTTGTCCTGGTGACCTGCTGTGAGGTTCTGTGCCAATTTCATTGCACTATCTCGAATGGCTTTGTTCTGTCTTGTTCTGCTGTATTTTGCTACCCTCAAAAAAAAATAGATAACTAAGTAACAAAATACCCCCCAAAAACTCCCAACTTACACCAAAGCTGATTGATGGGACATGGATGAGGAGAAACTCAAAAACAAAGCAACAGAATTATATAAGGTGATTAAAAAGTAAATAAAAACAACAAAACAGGTCAGTAAGGTACTAAGCAAGCTGAAACATGATATAACAGAACAGATAATGGACTTAAAAAGCAAAAGGAGGAAAAGAAAGTGCTCTAAAGGATATAACTGAATGTATGTTTAAGTGTGTAGGATTGATAACCATGTTGCTAAGTTTTTAACAGATCATTGAACAGAACTGTTTGTAGCCTCACTGTTTGAATGTCCACTTTGTATGCTTTAATTTTGTAACTTGAACAACTATGTCTAAGAAGACAATATATAATTTATCAACTAGTGATTTCTTATTCTATTTTTTTCTGAAATTCTGCATTGTTTCTACCCTTTTTTGTTTTGCCTTTTTTTCTCTTTAAATAAAATTTTTTAAAAAACTACAAGTAGAACTACCATACAATCAAGCTATATTACACTTGGTTCCATACCAAAAGAAAATGAAGTCAGTATATGAAACAGACACTATATGTCATGTTTACTGTGGCACTATTCACAATGGCCAAAAAATGGAATCAGCCTAGGTCCTCATCAACAGATGAATGTATTTTAAAAATATATGATGTATAAACATGCTGAAGTTTTTTCAGCCATGAGAAGGAATAAAATCACTTCATTTGCAAGAAATCTAGTGGAGCTGAATATTATTATGTTAAATGAAATTAGCTAGATATGTTTTCTTTCATATACAAAAATGTTCAAAAAAGATAACTTGAAACTATAAGGACCTTTAGGGAAGAGAACTGGAGGGAAGAGGAAAAGAAGAGAGAGGGTGAATATGATCAAAAACATATAGATATATGTATGCAAATGTCACAATAAAACCCATTATTTTCTACAACAAATATAATTGATAGTTATGACAAAATATTAAAAATAAATACATCAAAATTTTTAAAGGAATGAAAAAAACTATAAGACTTATGCAATACTATTAAGCAAAGAAATATTTGCATTATGAAAAATTCAGAAAGAGAAGAATAAGGAAAAGGTTTTGAAAAGCTGTTTTATAAAATAATGGTAGAAAACTTTTCAAATATTCAAAGAAATATGGACATATATACATAATACACTCAAAGGATTCCAACTAGGTTCAACCAAGTGGCTAGTAACTGTGCAAAATTACTAGGCATATAATAGTCAAGCTTATAAAAATGGAATATTGAATAATAGCACAAGACAAATACAGAATCCTAAAAATAATATGAGAAAAAGGCATCAAGTCACACATAAGGGAATTATCATTAGATATACAGTTTTTTTCAGCAGAAACAATTGATAATGTAGAACAATAAAGAAAAGCCTAAATATACCTTAAAAAAGCTCAAGAATAAACAAATTCAGTAAATTGGCAGTACATGAAACCAATGTATAAAATGCAGCCTTTGTATACAACAAAATCAACTTGTTGAAAAAGAAATCAAGAACACAATCTCAACCACAATGACTACAAAAAATAAAATATGTAAGAATTAAACAGGGTAGTAAAATATCCCTACAGTGAAAATTGTATAACACTGATAGCAGAAATTATGGAAAACACAAGGGGGAAGATATTTTGTGTTCATGAATCAGAAGAATTAGTATTATTAAAAAGATCATACTATTTAGAATAATCAATACATTCAGTGTAATTTTCATCATAATACTACTGATTTTCTTCACAGAAATAGAAAAACAATTGTAAAATTCATAAGCAAACACAAAAGATTCAAAATTGCCAAAGTGATTATAATAGTTGATACACTGTGTCAACTTGAACAGTTTAGAAACTTCACTAAGTGATTCAGTAGTTCTAGGTCCTAAGGTGTAGAGAACTTGCCCTAGGTCAGTTGTTTATGCCCTAGGATGTTGTGATGGTTGATTCATTGTGTCAATTTGAGAAGTTTAGATGATTAGCTAAGCAACTTAGCAGGGGCCCAGGGTCCTTACTTTGTAATCATCCTGAGCCTGTGTAAAAGGAGGGCTCAGAGATCATATGAATGCTACACATGCCCTAGGGCAAGTAGCCTGATATAAGGAAAGAAAAGAGGCTTGTTCATTTCCTGTTTTGCTCTTGCTGCTTTTGCTGTCTTCCACCACCATAATAAACTGTGTCGCCTCTCCCACACCATTTTCGCTTTGGAGCCAGCTGATTATGGATTGAAATTTCTACAAACTGTGATCTAAACAAACTTTTGCTTCCTTAATTTTGGGCATCAGTTATTTTGTCTCAGCAGCAAAAGAAAAATAGTGAAGACAGTGATTCTGAACAAAAATACAAAACCAGAGGCATCACAATATCTAACTTCAAAATATTAAAAAGCTATAGTAACCAAATAGCACGGTATGGCAGAAAAACAGACACAGACCCATAGAACAGAGCAGAAAACCCAAATCTTAATCCATGATCATAAAGCCAATTGATTCTGAATAAGCACAAAGAAAATAGAGTGAAGAGATAGCATTCAATGAATAATGCTTGCAACCTTGTATATACATTTACAGAAGAATAAAACTGGATTCTTTCCTTTCATTGTACACAAAAATCAACTCAAAAGGGATCAAAGACATAAATGTAAAGCCTAAGACCATAACATCACAAAAAAAACTAATGGATTGTTGGTGCTGCCTGTAATCCCAGCACTCTGGGAGTTTGAAGCAGAAGGATCACTACTTCAAGACCAGCCTGGGCAATTTAGTGATTTAGTGAGATCTTGTCTCAAAACAAAAAATAAAAAGAACTGAGGGCATAGCTCTGTACAAAGACCCTGAGTGCAATTCCCAGTGTCTCACCCACAAAAAAGAAAACATTTCATGACATAGGTATAAACAATTTTTTAAATAAAACCCCAACGATACCATAAATAGAAGTAAATAAAAAAATAGGCAGGCATATGGATATGTAAAACTAAGAAGCATCTTCATATCAAAGAAACTAAGAGACAACCTATAGAATGGAAGAAAATATTTGCAAACTATCCGTCTAACAAAGGACTAAAATCCAGAATATATAAAGAACTCAGAAAGCTAAACACCAAAAAAAAAAAAATGCAACTAATGAGCTAAAGATCTAGACAATTCTCAAAACAAAAATACAAGTGGGTCACAAGCATATGAAAAATGCTATTTCACTAATCAAGGGAAATACAAATCTAAACTACCATGAGACAGCATCTCACCCTAGTTATAATGGCTGTCTTTAAAAGACAAAAAATAACAAATGCTTTCAAGGAGATAAAGAAAGGGAAACTCTTATTCACTGTTGATGAGAATACAAATTAGTACAGCCATTATGAGAAACAGTATGGAGAGTCTTCAAAAAACTAAAAGTACAACCATTGTATGGTCTAGCAATTCTATGACTACATATATATCTCATAGAGATGAAATAATTACAAAAAAATGCTTGCATTTCTATGTGTATTACAGCACTATTCACAATAATTAAGATACGGAATCAACCTAGATGGCCATGAACAGATTATGAAAATGTGGTGTGTACAAACAATGCAATATTAGCCATAAAAATGAAAAGTCAGTTGTAGCAACATGGACAGAACTGGAGGTCGTTATGGTTTTTTTAAAGGAGGATAAAACTAAACATAACAAAACAGAACAAAGTAGATCAGAAGAAAACAATGTAAGTGACACAGATTTCAAAGCAAGACAACAGGAGATCATCACTGGCTACCATAAGGTCTCTTGTTTTTTTCTAAATAGTTGTCCATGTCTTCACACACAATGAATTCATACAAAACAAAATAGTATTAAACTGATCAGAACAGAGAGATGAAGGCATTATAGGCCTTCAAAACCAGACGATAGGGAAATCAACAATGGCTGCCATAATGTCTCTCGTTCTCTTCAAAATAGCTGTCTATACTTTCATGTATGTTGAAATTAAACAATACAAAACAGGCTAAAACCACTCTGAATAAAGAATAATAGCATTACTGGATTTCACAGCATGACGATACCATATCCTCAATAGATACCATGTCTCTTTTTCTTCAAAGTAGCTGTTCATTTCATCACGCATAATATAATCAATTCTCATAAACTATTTAGGAGAAGTTCTAGGCATATATAAGCCTCTACATGTATACCTATCCTTTCTGTATAAGGGGGAAAAACAAAACAAAACAGACTAGAAAAACAAGAAACAAAAAAGACAAATAAATAACAATAGCAAAGAACCCAAAGCAACGACAATATAGGTAGAGGCCATTATGTTTACTGAAATAAGCCAGACACAGAAAGACAAATGCCACATGTTCTCAGTCGTTTCTGGAGACAAAGTTGATCTCATAGAAAGAATGAAATAGCATAATAGTCACTAAAACAAGAAAGGGTAGGGGGACCGAAAAATGGAAAAAGATCAATAAAAGGCACCAATTTATTCTGGATTTTTTAATAGCACATTAGGCTAACTATTGGTTAAAACAATCTATGATATATTTCAACATTACTGGAGGAGTATAGAATCCTCAAAATATAAAAATGATTAATATTTGAAAATATGAAAATGCTTATTACCATGATTTGATTACTATAGATGCTATACTTTTATTAGATTGCCATAAGTTACCACATAGAAATGAAAAACCATTATATCTCAATTTTTGAAAAGTTAAAGCAAGCAAGTCCAGTGTGGTGTTATAAACCTGTAACCCCAACTACTTAGAAAGATAAAGTAAGAGAATCTTAAATTTGAAGCTTTCCTAGGCAACTTAGCAAGACTATCTTACAGTAAAGTGAAAAAGAGCTGAGTCTCTAACTCAGTGCTAGAACATTTGCCTAGCATGTGCAACGCCTGAATTCAAACCCAAATATGAAGGAGAAGGGAAAAGAGAGAAGAGAGAAAAGAGGAGAAAGAAAGAAATTAAACTGACAATCGAAGTACATTTTCTGTGGTGCTAAGGATTGACACTAGGGCCTTACACATACAAGGAAAGTATCCTACCACTGAACTAAATCTCTGATTCCCAAAGTACATTTTTAAAAGTCAACTATATCAGAATCTGAGGGTTTAAAGTCTTCTATGAGTACTCAGGATGGAATCTTATTCTGAATATACTAATTACAATGTCATAGCAAGCCACACCCTTCCCAGCTCCCAAAAAGTCAATGAAACACTTTTGTCAAGCTCTTTCCTTAGTAATAAATTTTCATAATAACCTCTAAGCGTGATTCTAAGCACACTATGAAGCTGGGAAATGGGGGAGTGATTATTTAGTGGGGGATAAAACAAATATTTTTGGCTTTAAAGAAAAATAAAAGACTTCTGAAAAATTGTATAACAGCTCACAAGAAACTCCCTAGATGTTTCTCCTAAAACAAAGTGTCATCATGTATTTATCTGCTATAACCTATGCTTGCATGGGAGCTGAAAAGGATGTGGTGGAAAATAAACTTTGTGAATCATAAATCGAATTGCAGAAGATGATGCAGGCCATGACTCAGACAACAATAATCACAATCAAAATTATGCTTACATTTTTCGTATGCAGTCTGTCATAGCAATTGTAATTTTAGTTTACCAGTTAATTGCCATAAATGGAGCTGGTATCAGATAAAAATGAATCATGATACTCAATGAAAAGCAAATAAATGTCAAAACATTAATCTGCATAATATTTGGAGACAGTTATGAAAACATGATGTTAAAAACTTGTCTGTATCTTAGGATAAATTTTTTCAAGAACTATAAATATTTCCAGAATATATGTTGTAAATACATATATTTACTTTTTCCAGAGCAACTTTCTTTCTCTGGAATGGTAATGACAAAAAGAAGAAAGAAGAGAAAAATAATAGAGGAGAGAAAGTAGGAGGGAGAATTATGTGATTCAGGTATGTAACATAGACATTACATATCTTTGAAGAAAATGAAGGTCAGAAAAAATCTTTGGAATAACAGTCCTTCAAGATAGATATAATGGTTATTCCTTGTCAATAGAATCATTTGAAATTATATATAAGAACTGGGTACAATTGTAAAACAAAAGTAATACATCAAGAATTATCTTTCTGAAAAACTGGAATCCAAAACAACTGTTCTGATATTTGTTATTTTCTTCCTTGATTAACCTTTATCATCTTAGTCAGATACTTAAAAGTATGACATTAAATTTTTTATTTAAAAAATCTTAACACTCACTAAAATTCTCCTAAGACCTTTCATTTGAATATTTTCATTTTATGGAAAAAACAATCTCCTGATACAGTTTATCAAATATCTTCTCTTTTTAAAAAATCTATTTGAAATTGGATTTTTTTTTCTCACAGCTACTTCAGTAGACAGACTAATTTACTTGACCATAAATTATCGGGTTTTTACTTGTATGATTTTATTTTCTGATAGAAAAAAATTCAATAGGTGATAATATCCTAACATAGAAAGAAACTTTCTCTTTAAAGAAAAAAAGAGGAGAGAGTATTTTGGGGTAAAACACATTTCAATACCGTTACATTTTACTTTCCTTTAAAAATAACTATATTCTTTTGAATAAATAAAAATTCTTCTTCTAGATGTTACTTTACAACTATAATTTTTTTTAAGTTGATGTTATAATCATTAAAAGAAAATAAGGAATGGAACAAGCAAGCATATTTGTAAGGAGATTTATCAATTGTTATAAAACAGCCTTCAGTCAAAGTTTCAAATTGTTCTTTCCATATTAACTCAAAAAATATTTAATGAATATATGTGGTAGGTAGTCACAAACATTTTAAAGTTTATAATTAAAGGGATACAGACAATCAAATAATCACACTGAAGAAAAATTATAATCGTGAGTTTTATTATACAAAAATATATGATTATTTGTATCCATAACTAACTTAAAACTTTCTAAGACTTCCTAAAATAATTTCCAGTAGCTAGTAACATGAATATATTTGCTGTATAACTCAAAATGTTTTACCTGGAGGCTATGGAATAGGAAATTATATTCCAGGTAAGAGAACTATGGTAGAGACTTTCTGAACAATAAAGAAAATATATAACCACTTGATAGCAGATTTTATAGGCTCTGTGACAGGGATATTTAATTACTTTAGCTATTAATAAAGAATAAATTTATTTTAGTCTCCTTTATCCAAATAAAAGTCTTATTTCATTTAGAAGTTGCCTTTACTCAAATTTTCCCCTAGATGCCCATTAAAGGATGTGATGAGTGCAGAGCTACACCTGGTGGCCATTTACAAACTTACAAGAAACATTTCAAACCTCTTAGCCTATGTTTAAAATTTACCCCTGTTAATCCAAAATCTCTCAAGACATTATTACTTGATACATTATTACTTGATATCTGGGGGGACTTAAAACTTTTAAGAAAAAAACAAATATGAATATATTAATATAGAGAGTCAACTAAATATAACAGCATGCCAATGGTAGATAGGAAGTATTTGGTATATGGATAATTACTATAAAATTCTCTTAGCTTTGCTGTATGTTGGGAAATTTCATTGTACAATGCTGCAAAATTAAGGACTTTTAAAGTGGAAGATTTAAAATTATAGATTTGCATGCATATTTTAACTACAAACAACTTTTAGATATTGTTTCCTTTAGGGACTCTGTAAGGTGACTTCATAATGACACGTGTGTGGTGATATATTAAACTAATTTACCACATTCCATGAAAAAATTCATTTGCTCCACATTTATCCAAATTCCAGTTAGACACTGATATATGTATGTTTTTTTTTTCTGTTAATCCCATGTTCCTATGGCAAATTTTCACACAGATATCATTGGGATCAAAGGAAATATTTTTACAGCTTATTAGGCATATGACCACGCTACTTTCTACCACATTAACATTTCTATCACAAGTGAAAACCTTGATTTTTTAAAAAATTTTATCTATCTACTGTAATCTTAATTTTTATAAATTATTAATTTCTTAATTTCTTATAAATCACTGAATAATCTTGTGTATTTCAACTACTAATACTTTGTCTCCTAAACTTATGCAAGTCTTTCTGGTTAGGTCTTATCCTCTAATTATTTTAATTGTGTTGCTTTTATATATATTTTTTATCCCCTAGAAAACACACTATTGCTCCACAAACATACAAACATTCTAAATTTCATGGTTTAATCTGTATAGTTTAATGTCAGAGAAAAAGTGTCTAAGAAAAGGGAAATAAATCAAATGTGGTGGAACATGCCTTAGCACTCTGGGAGGCTGAGGCAGGAGGACTGCAACATCATTTGCTCAACCTGATAAATTTAGGGCTATAGCAATATCCTGTCTCAAATTTTAAAAGGGAAAAGGGCAGCTGGGGAAGGGAGGAGCTGGGGATGAAGCTCAGTGTGAAGCCTTGGTTTAGGCCTTAGTGCTGGAAAAGAGAGGAAAGGGAGGGAAAGGAATAAGACAAAGAAAAGGAAGAATTAGAAGAAGAAAAAGAAGCAAAAGAAAATGAGAAAGTGGAAAAGGAGGTATAGGAATGAGAACAGGAAGAGGAAAATACAGGCAGAAGAGAAGGGAGAAGGGATAAACAGAAATGTGGCTGGTAAAAACTGAAAGTACATTTTCCCACAGCACTACTTTTAAAAGTGATGCCCAGATTAGCTACATCAGAGATAAACAAGGGTGCAGGATACTTGTTACAGCTGTAGAGTCTCAAGTCATCTCTGATGTACTGAGAATCTTTGGATATAACATCAGAAAATTGTAACAGTATAATCAGGTTATAATGGACCTACACAGATACCTAACAATCAGAATTTACTCAAATATTTACTGACATAATATGTTCATGCAATTTTTCTTTTAAAAATGATTTTATTTTTACTAAACCATATACATTACAAATATTACTGGGCTCAGTGTGGTATTTAAACAAGCAAGCAACATACACTCATCAAATCCAAACTACCTCTATATACATTCCCTCTAATCCTTCCTTACCTCTAGTAATCACTATTATATATTTAGGTCAACATTTTTTAGTTTCCATATATAATAGAACATTCAGTACTGCCTTTCAATTCTGGCTTCTTTCATTTAACATTATGTCTTTAGTTCCATCATTTTAAAGCAAATGATAGGATGTCATTCTTATCACTGAATAATCTATGATGCACATTAGCCACATTTGCTTTATCTACTTATCTATTGATAAGAGCTAATCCAAATATATGGTGCGAGTTTCAATTTAATTTTTTTTATTACAGGAAAAGATATATGGCCATTAAATCCCCTCAAAATATTCCCTGTCTTGGAACATATGCATGGTTCTTGCTATTTTCTGACACAGTTCTGGAAGACCTTTCATGACTTCTTTACTGGGTATGATAAAAATGCTGTTGCAAGTACCACCCAAAGGAGAGGCAAGCTCATAAAAACATTGCGATGCATCTTCATCTTTTTCACTGGACCTGGAACTGTGTAAATTTTGTTTAGTTCCCAAAGCCAAAGTAAGCATAAAGGGTAAGTGTTTTTAATTAATTTTATTGGTATGCTTTTGATATACATAATGATCACATTGGAATTTGTACCTCAATATAACATAGCTTGATGCATCTTTTTCCCCATTCCACTCCATTCCCACTTACAAAATCTTTATTTCCATTTTTCTTCTCTTTTTATTCCTTTTTCCTTCCTTCCTTTCTTGCTCTGTCTTCCTTTGTTCCTCTTCCCATTTGAACATTTTCTTCCTACTTCCCAATACCTACCATCTTTCTTTATCTGTTGAGTTTCTCACACAAAAGAAATAATGCAGTATCTAAACATATATGTCCAATTTATTTCACCTAAACTTATGTTCTCAAGGTGCATCCATTTACCTAAAATGTCTCATTTATCCTTCTTCGTGGCAGTGGAGTACTCTATTGTGTATAAAAACTACATTGTCTTTATCCCTTCATCCATTGATGGGCATCTGGGTTGTTTCTAAGATTTAACTATTAAAAATTGTGCTACTATAAAAATGAGTGTGCAGATACACTACGGTATGATGTTTTTAACTCTCTGGTGGAAGATACAAAGAAGAATAGCTGAATCAAATAGAATTTAGTATTAGTTTTTGGAGGAATCACCATATTAATTTCCATATTGATTATACCAATTTACACTCCCATCAACAATGGAAAAGGGTTCCTTTTCCCCACAACCTTGCCAGAGTTTTTTATTAATTGATTTTTTTTGAAGATAGTCAATTTTTCTGGAGTGAAATGGAATCTTAAGTGTTGTTTTAATTTGCATTTCTTGAATGACCAATGATGTTGAACATTTTTTCATATATTTATTTGATGCTTCTACTTCCTCATATGAGAAGTATCTATCCATTTCAGAAGACTATTTTTGGATTGAGTCTTTAAATTTGGGTGATTTGACTTATCTTGAGTTCTTTCTATATTTAGATATTAATTTTTTGTCTGAGAAATAGCTGGTAAAAATATTTTCCCATTCTATAGGTTGTCTCTTCACTCTACTAATAGTGTCTTTACTGTGCAAAAGCTTTTTAATATGACATAATCCCAATTGTAGATTCCTTGTAATATTTCCTGTGCAATTGGAGATTATTCATAAAGTCTTTGTCTACACCTACATCTTCAAGTTTTACTTGTTCCATCTTCTAGTGGATTATGTCTGTTTTAATATTTAGATCTCTAATCTATTTCAATTTTAGTTTAGTGCATCATGAGAAATATGGGTCTAGGTTTAATCTTAAGCATGTGGAAAGCCAGTTTTCCCAGTACCATTTATTAAAGAGGCTATCTTTCATCCATTGAGGGTGTTTGGCTACTTTGTCAAAGATAATGTTATTGTGTGTGTCTGGAGTTGTTCCTGCATGTTATATTCTGTTCCACTGATCCTTGTGTGTGTTTTGTCAGTACTATGCTGTTTTTATCATGGTACATTTGTAGCATAATTTCAACCCAGGGATTGTGATAACCCCTGGTTTGCTTTTGTAGCTCAAAATTGCTTTTGACATTATAGGTTTCTTCTGGTTTTGAATGAATTTTAAGATTATTTTCTCTGGGGAACCAGAGAAAATAATCTTAAAGTTCATTCAAAACTAACTATGTTAGTTCTTCCTAGCCAAGAGCAAGAGATATGTTTACATTTTCTGAAAGCCTCTTTGATCTCTGGGGTGGATTGAAGACTGATGGTCAACTTAAACACTAGATGAACTGAATCAGCAAGGTGCTGGGTGTGGATAGCCCACTTGAGGATTATTGACATGATAAAAGGGAGAACTGGAGAGGAAGAGTTAAGCATGCTGTTGTTTGGGGCATCTGGTTCTCCTGTTGCCATGGGTTCTCTTGAAGGAGCTTGCTGAGCTTCTTTCCTGATATGAATTTGGCCATTCTCATTGTCAGATGAGCTCAGGACCTTGTTCTTGCTGAGAATGATTGTGGTTCACTTTGTGGGAGCTCTGATCCTTACTTTGAGCACTGTTTCCTGGCTCTGGAGGGGAAGATGGGGTGCTGCTCAATGTCCAGGAGAAATTTATTGCACAGTTTCCTGACATAAACTCAGTTGTTTTCATTGTCAGAGGAGCTTGGGACCTCATTGTAGCTGCAGATGGCTGTGGTATTTTTCCAGGGAGCTCTGGTGCTTACTTTGAGCATTGCTTTCTGTCTCCAGTGCTGAATCTTCAGTCTACTGGTACAGATCCTTCATCCTGATGGCACAGATTTTCTAGCTTTCACCACCGACCTTGAGGCCTTCCCAGCACAGATCCAGAAACAGACTTGCATGAGTCATTGTTGTGGGCTCTAGGTCTTTAATTTGACTCGTGGGAGTTACTGTCATGGGCTCTAGGTCTTCAGCTGAACTCATACAGGATATTGCCTTGGGATCCAGGCCCTCAGCTGGATTTTCTAGGTCGTGTGTGGACAGATTTCCTGCATTTTCTTTGTATTTGACTCCTTGTGTAATTTATAGTTCTATAAATACTATAAATAAATAATACTATATTGTCCTGTATTATCTTGTTCTCCTTGCAAACTCAGATTACAATAATCTCCTTTTTCAGAGTACTGTTATTTACAATGTAAAAGTCTTTTACTTTGTTTGTTAGATTGATTCCTAAGTATTTCATTTTGGGGGGATGCTATTGTGAAAGATCTTGTTTCCCTAATTGCTCTTTCAATGAGTTTTTATTTGTATACAGGAATGCTATTAATTTTTGGGTGCTGACTTTGTATCCTACTACACTACTAAATTGCATTAATTCTAGGAGTCTTTTTGTGGAGTTTTGGTGGTCTTCTATGAGTAGTATCATGTCATTTGCAAATAATAATAATTTAACTTCTTCCTTTCCTAGTCTTCTTTTTCTTTCTTTCTCGTCTACTTGCTCTGAAAAATGTTTCCAGAACTATATTGAATAGGAGTGATGATAGTGGACATCCTCATCCTGTTCCTGATTTTAGAATGAAAGCTTTCAGTTTTTGACAGTTTAGTCTGATGTTGGCCATTGGTTTGTCATAGATGGATTTTGTCAGATTGAAATAAAGCCCATTTATTTCCGTTTTCTTAGAGTTTTTATTATGAATGGCTGTTAGCCTTTGTCAAATGCTTTTTATGCATCTATTGAAATGATCATGTGGGTTTTATCCTTAGCTCTGTTAATGTAGTATATTACACTTATTGATTTGCATTTGTTGAAACTCTGTATCCCTGGGATGAATCCTATTTGTTCATGGTGTGCAATCTTCTTGAAGATTTGCTGTATTCCATTTGCTGATGTCTTACTGAGGATTTCTGCATCTACAGCCAATAAAGAAATGGTCTTAAAGATCTGTTTTGGTTGAATCCTTCTATGGTTTGAGTATCAGAGTAACACTTGATTCCAGGAATGAAGTATAGCTTAGAGTATAGCCTCTCTTTGTTTCATTAGAGTCTGAGGAGTAGTGACATTAGATCATCTCTAAATTTCTTACAGAATTCAGTAGTGAATCCATAAGGGCCTGGGCTTTACTGTTAGTAGGTTTTAATTACTTCTTCAATTTCACTGACTGATACAAGAATTTTTAGAATTTTTATATGTTCTTGATTCAGTTTTGGTAATTCATATGTATCTAGGAATCTGTCCCATTAGAATACAGGTTCTCAAAGTAGAGATGATCTTCTGAACTTTGGCAGAATCCATTGTGATTTTGCCCTTTTCATTCTTAATTGCATGGATGAGCCATTTTTGGTAAGGTTGGCTTAAGGGTTTGTCTATTTTGTTTAATCTTTCAATGAACCAGGGCTGGAGATATAGCTCAGTGGCACAGTGCCTGCCTGACAAGCACAAGGTCCTATGTTCTATACCTGGTACAAAAAAAAAAACAAAAACCACCAACTCTTCAATTCATTGATTCTTTGTATTATTTTCTTGGTCTCCATGGTATTAATTTCTGCTCTGATCTTAATAATTTCCACCCTTGTACATGCTTTCATTTTAACTAGCTCTTCTTTTTCCTGAAGCTTGAGGTTCAGTATTAGGTTATTTGAGTTTTTTCTGCTTTTCTGATGTAAGAATTCAGTGCTACATATTTCCCACATGGGATTGATTTCATTGTGTCTCATAAGTTCCAGTATATCACACTGGCACTATCATTTAATTATAGGAAATGTTATTTTTAATTTCATCTGTGATTCATTGGTTGTTCAAAAGATTGTAATTCAATTTCCATGTGTTTATGAAGTTTTGTGGTTTCTTTTGCATTGATTTCCAATTTTACTGCACTATGATCTAATAATATGCTTGGGATAATGTCACGTTTTTGCATTTACTTAAGTAAGCTCTAAGTAAAGAGCTAGTATTTGGTATATTTTGGGAAATGTCCTATGTGCAAGTGAAAAGAATGTGTATTCTATTGTGAAGGGGTGGAACACTCTGTAGACATCTAATAAGTCCATTTGTTCAAAAGTTTGATACAATTCTGTTATTTGTTGATTTGTTTTTGTCTATTTTATCTGTTTATTTTTTCCAGTGGGGCATTGAGGTCCCCCGTTACAATTGTGTTAGTATTTATCTAGCTTTTCATATCCATTAATGTGTATTTTATATAGTTGCATGCGCTGGTATTTGGTACATATATATTGATGAATGTTATTTCTTCCTCTTGGATTATTCCCTTAGCAAACATGTAGTGACCTTCTTCTGATCAGTCTTGGCTTGAAATCCACTGTCGGCAAATAGAATAGCTAACACTTTTTTTTTCTGGGTTCTTATATGGAGTATTGTTTTCCATCCTTTGACTTTCAGTCTATGAATTTCTTTTTTAATTAAATGTGTTTCCTGTATTCAGCATATTGTTGGATCTTCCTTCTTGATCCATTGTGCCAATCTGTTTCTTTTGATTGATGAATTGAGACTATTTACATTCATGGTTATAACTGATATATATTGACTTATCCTTGTCATATTATTTTCCTGTTGTTGTTTTCCTTTCTTTCCTTTCTGTTTAATTGCTTGCCTTGCTTGGTGGATTTATTCTATTGAAATTCATGGAATTGTTGTCTTTTGTGTCTTTTTCTACCATATCCTTCAGGACTTTCTGAATTGCTGGTTTAGTGGTCATGAATTTCTTCAGGTGTTCTTTATCATGGAAGTATCTTATTACTCCATCAATTTTGAAAGATAATTTCAATTATCTTTACAGGGTACATCAATTTTATAGGGTACATGATTTGGGTTGGAAGTTGTTTTCTTTTAGGATTTGATACACTTCAAGCTCTCCTTGATTTAAGAATTTATGTCAAAAAGTCTGCTGTGATTCTCATGGGTGAGCTTTCCTTTATAGAGATGATTTGTTCTTCTTTTAATATTGTTTTCTTGTGTTGAGTTTCTGGAATTTTGACTGTCATATGCATTAGAGTAGTTTTTTCCTGATCATGGCTAATGAAGTTCTATCTGCCTCACTTATCTGCATGTCAAATTCTTTTTCCATGCTGGAGAAGTTTTCTCCCATTAGTTCTGTGAATAGGCTATTTACATCCTTTGTGCTATCTTCTGATTTTGTTTGATCTCCATTAATCATGTATTAGTTTTACTTACATTATCTATCAGCTGTTGGGTTAATTTTTCATGGTCCCTTGCTACTTTTAAGAAGTTTTTCATTTGACAATTGCTAACTACACATCTGTCTTCTAGACCTAATATTCTATCCTCATATTTGTTGATTCTGCCTTGTACATTTTCAATAAAATTTTTAATCTCCTGGATGTCTGTTTGAGTCCATTTCATGGATCCCATTTCTTTCCTATGTTGGGCATTTATGGTTTTCATCACATTCCTAAGCTCTTCTACTTCTTTAAATCTCTATCTACTCCAGATTCACTAATCATACCTTTCCTTATGGTAATCATCTCCTTTGTTATCTGCATAATTATTTCTGAGTTGTTTTTTCTTGAGACTCATTCTTCTGCTTTACTTCCACTGCTACCTTTTAGAAAGTTCAGCTGGGTGGATTTTGATTTCTTATACTTCAATGCTCCCAGAATTTACATTTGGTAAGCTAGAGGTCTGGGGTTGCATCTTGTTTCCATATCTTTTATAAATAATTTTTTAATTTTTTTCTGCATTGTTGTTTGCAAATTGCTTATGGTGAATAGCTTTAGTACTAGTATCATCCTTAGGAAATGACTATTTGGCAGAGATATCATCTAAGTATAGTTGACTTTGGGCTGTTGAGTCTGTCCCAAGATCCTGGCTCTTAAATTTATTAGGGATGAGAGGTTGCTGTCTGCTAGGCCTAGCACCCAGTTCTTTGGTATTGGATTATGGTATTCTTTATGACTCCCTAGGCAATCTCAGTTTGGCCTACAAGGAATAACAAAAGACCACAACAACTATGTCACTTTGGCTAACATAATATAATCAGTAATAACAATAGCAACAAGCACAGTCTAGACAATAACAAAGTGTGATAACTGTTAATTTTCCACATTTAAACACATCTTAGTTACTTCTCTCATTGCTGAGACAAAATACTGACATCCAAAGTTAAAGGAATAAAGGTTTACTTAGCTCATAGTTTGTAGAGGTTTCAGTTCATAGTTGGTTGGCTCCAAGGCAGGGTGACATGGCAGAGAGACATCACAGAGGAGAAACAATCATGGCAAAGCAGGGCAGGTAGAAGGCAACAAGCAGCAAGCAACAAGTGAAGACCCTCTTTATGTCACTTATATTCCTTTCAGGCTATCCACCCTAGGGCAGTCATACTCAAGGTGGGACACCCTTAATCCTACTCAAAAACTATGCCAAACCAATCAGTGAACTCATATAGCAATCACACACCCTTGATCCTAGTGTCACATATTCTAGATCCAGCTACCTCTGAAAAGCCCCATCTATGACTATATGAGGCTTTGAAGGGACATCTAGATATAAGCCATAGCACCATAGGTACTATATTTATATAACAAGTCCATTCAAAGACTGCAGGGGAAGAGAACAAGAAGCCATGTCCTCCTTGTAAGCTGGCACCATGCATGGGCTGCTGGGGGAGAATCAGATGCCAGCCCCTTCCAGCACACAGGCTGGAAGACAAGAAGGGCCAAGATCTCCCCCTCCCATCAGAAGCGACCAGCTGATCTGGAGAAACACAGGCTGTGATGATAGCTATTGAGGTAAAACACAATTTAATGCTCATAGCATTTAGTGTTTCACTGACTTTGCAGGCCTAAAGCCTATAGTCTGATCATCTGTTCAGAGGATAACAATATACAATGTAGCATCTATAGGGGAATCTCCTTCTGAAGGTGGTAGCCATTGTTATTTCCCTATTATCTTGTTTTGAAGTCCTGTATCATTTTCATTATTTTGTTTGGTTGGGTTTTAGTCTGTTTTGTCTAGTTTGATTTTATTATATCTGATGGCATGGACAGACAAGATAGATTACAGTAGCCACTTTGGATTTACTATTATCTTGTTTGGAAGTCCTTTATTGTATTCATTGTTTTGTTTTTATTGGCTCTATTCTGTTCTGTTTTGTTTGATTTTTACTATGTCTGAAGGTATCTGCAGCTATTTTGAAGACAACAAGAGGCATTAGGGTAACCATTGTTGATTTCCTATTGTTTTGAAGTCCTATGTCACTTACACTGGTTTGTGTTGATTGTCTATATTCTATTTTATTTTGGTTGGTTTTATTCTCTTTAAAATAAAAATTACAGCCAGGGATTTAGCACAGCAGCACAGCACCTGCCTGGCAAGCATGAGATCCTGAGTTCGATTCCCAATACCACAAAAAAAAAAAAGATTATCATAAAATAAAAATTAGCAAAAAAAAATCTAATAAAACAAATCAGAAAATTGTGTACAGTAAATATCCTCTCAACAGAGCAATTTTACCCTCAGAGGAGAAAATTTAAAACAGATAAGAGGAAAAATAGATGAGAGAGAGATGAGAAGCAAGGCTAAAGGACAAAGGAAGATTGCCCAAGATTTGGGAAATTTCTAAACAGGACAGGAGGAAAAGAAAGAAGGGAAAAACAAAAATAATAACAAAAAAATTTAAAACAATGTTCACACTCATGAAAAAACAAAAACAATCCAGAAAAAAAGCAAAGAGATTTCTCTGTGATTTCAACCCTGTGGTTATTTTCTAGTATCTAAAGTTTTGTGGTTGTGTCCAATTGAGGGCATACCTCTACTATTGCTGGTAGACAAGAGAGGCAGAGAATCAATATCCATGCTGGATGATCCCAGCAAGGCTGCAGTAGGATTAGGGTGAGGTGCTAGATAATCCCAGCAAGTCTGAAGTAAGATTAGGTCAGGGTACTGATTCTGGTGCTGTCAACTCCACAAAATTTCAGGCTGATCTTGGCCTCTAGTTATGGGTTGGGGTCTGAGTTGTTCAGCCTACAACAGTATGAGTGTCTCTTGCTGGCCTGACTGCAGCTCCCTGACCCTTGATGTCACCCCCTATTGTCCCTCAGCCAGTTACAGAGAGCCTTGAGATCAAGCCAACTCATGACTGCTTTGACACCCATGTTCAGTTGCCCCTCCCTAAAATGGAGTCCAGCCAAGTACCTTCTCCAGCAGACAAGGTAAATGCTTGGGCTGGAGTCACTCACTAGCTGTTTTAACTCACAGCATCCATTCATATGTTCCACTGGTACATTTCTCCCTGGAGGACTTTGGAGTTACCTGCCCTCACTGTGTCTCTGCATATTCAAGCCACTGCTTTCAGACCACTAGCCAGAAGTAAGGGAGAAAGTGCAGTTTTCCAGCTCCTTTGTCTGCATTGAAGTCAGTCTCTTCACTTTCTCTGTGGACTCGTTCTCCCTTCAGATCCTTCTTAGGTCCCAGCAATCCATCACCCTCTTTCTTTTTCACCAAGTTGTTTTTTGTTTTGTTTTGTTTTGTTTTGTTTTGTTTTGTTTTTTGGTACTGAGGATCAAACTCAAAATCTCACACTTACCAGGCAGGCATTGTGCCACTGAGGTAAACCTCTATCCCCTTTCCAAAGTTGTCTTGTTCCAGTGTCTGGATTCTAAATCTCACAGACGTTAATTTTCTGCTGTTTGCCACTCTGCCATCTTATGAAAGTCTTTAAGGTAAATATTTTTAATTGGTTCAGGACACACAGACAGTAATGACTGTGCAACTAGATATATGAAAGAGGGCTTTCAAAACTACTTCAGAAAGTGGAAAGAATGATAAGTGTGTTCAAAGTGAGAGCAATATTGAGAGAGATTAATGGTAATGTGTATTTTATTATAAGATTTTTAACATTCACTATATATTTTAATTACTTCAGTAGGTTGATTCTATATGTTGGCTATTTTAAACAGTGTTATTATAAATAAGCAGGCATCTCTCATATGCAAATTTCATTTCCTTTAAATATATACTCATAATTGCAAGTGTTGGATCATATGGTAATCCTATTTTTAGTTTTCTGAGGAACCGTTCTACTGTTCTTCACAATGGCTGTGTTACAGAAAAACCAATACCAAACTGGATGGAAGACTGCAGAGAAGAATCTTGAAGGCAACTTTATTGTTCTTAACGCTGGTGGGCTGGAGGATAATTAACAGCAAGGAGCCAGACTTGAGTCCAGTTTAAATACAGTTTACAAGAGGAAGTATAGGGCAGATGGTAGGTTATTATATGATTGGTTACATGAATTAAGTCACATTTTGTCACTCATCTCTAAATAGATTTATTTAAAAAGGAATTGTTTACTGTAATATACTGGCAACAAGGGGAGAGAGTCTGAACAGAGCCAGCAAAATTAAAAGTGTCCTTGACTGGGTTACTTTGTCTCAACCAAAGTCCTTAAAGCAAGCTGTAAGCAATATATTCTTTTAACTAAGGGAAACACAAGCTGGGAATAGTCAAATTGGCTCAGCACATTATCAAAAGAAAAGCAACTGTACCCAGACAGTCAAGGCTAATTGAATTTAGCAGTGTTCACATGACAGGCAACAGGAGCATAGGCAGGGGCTACAATTTGATTTTTAACTTGCGGCAACATGTCCATTAGTTTGCTATTCTATAACTATGCCTTTACTATTTTATATAATTGTGTCTTTGCATATATATAATGTGCCTTTACAGCATACTAATTTTACATTTCCATCAATGGCATATGAGAGTTCATTTTTCTTCTCATTCTTATAATCTTTAAAACAGATAGCTATTATAACTGAAGTGAGAGAGTATCTCATTGTAGGATCTGTTTCTGTTTATGTACAGTGCAGGGATCATAGTGTCTCATACATGCAAGGGAAGCACTCTATCACAGAGATACACCTCTGGTCTCTCACTGTATTTGGATTTGTTTTCATTAAATGATATTAAGAATTTTTCCTATATTTGTTGGCCATTTCTTCTTTTGAGATATATCTTTTCAGATCATTGGTCTGATTTTTAATTAGATCATTTGATTTTTCATGACGATTTCTATCCTGCAATTTCATTGAGTTTATTCCTTCTAAGGCGGTAGCCGACAGTGCCTTCACCTGGAGCCAGACTCACCATGTGACAAGACCTGTTGAAACCTAGGGACACATGCTCATAGTGATGGTGGTGGCTGGCAAGCCTGAAGGCCTCTGCAAAGAGACAACTTGGCGGAGGGGAATAGCAGACTTGGAGAACTGCATTGCCTGGTGGTGAGTGTAGAGGACTCAGTCCTCCTACAGGAGAGAGCAATTGGCCGGGAGCCATTTTGGAATCAGGCAGGATAAACCCAGAACCAGAGCTGCAGTCAGCTGCCTTCAGCCACTCCTAGCTCAGAGCAGACTGGTGGAAACTGCTTGGACTGAGTCCCACCCTTGTGTGCATTCCCACAGCCATTGCTGAGGTTTCCCTAAATGTATCCCCAACCAGCTATGCCCCATGCATGTACTCTATCTGTGGGGGCTCCCTGCTGTTAACCAGCT